>CAWUFW010006572.1:647500-657500 GCA_963921515.1 Calotriton arnoldi | reverse complement strand
GCAGGCTGAGTATAAAAACTGGCGCAAAAACATTGTTGACAATTTCATGTATGGAGCACCGACTCCTGCAAAAACGTGCTTTGGAGATTTAATTAAATGCCAATTGGAAGTTTTATTTTCCTTGCCTATAAAGCGCTCCGCTGCACCAGGCATCCAGTCCTTTAAAAGGCTAAATGTATTACATGAATCACGTTACATTTTTTAAATATGCACAAGTACACTAATAGGATGTAGGTTTTCTTAGGCATTCAGAGATCGAGAGACCTGTGATGAACTCGGGATTGGCTGGCCCATTTGGGCTTTAATACAAAAATGCCTGGCATCTGAGTTGTATATCTGGAGTCCTAGTCACTATTAGGCATTTTTTAGGTCTCGCCTGGCGGAGCGCGCATGCGCTTCTCGCCTGCGAGAGCTATAGTAAACAAGTCAGTTTCAAGAAGGGGACTCGAGCCCCGCCCCTCATTTCCATTGGGTAGCGTCAGCGTTTATGGTAAACGCTGGCTTCCCATTGGAAAGGAGGGTTTTTCGTTGCCTCCCTTTGGCTCGCCTGCTTTACGTGTGTCGTGATGACTTTTCTTATCAGTCACGTGTGAAGCATGCTGCAGTAGGCTCTCTGATTGGTTGTCACGGTTCACAGGTCATGTTTCCTTTTATGACTTTGTTTACTCCAGGCAGGCATGGAGCTCAGAGGCGCAAGGGGTCACAGGGAGGACAGGGGGATCCCGGCAGACTGTGGGTGCTTGGCAGCAGCGTGTTAATTTTTTTTGCATCGCGCTTGTTTTCTTGTTGCCGTGCTGTGAAGTTTTCGATGCTGTGCAGTGTTCCTGCTTCGTGGAGAGGATCCGCTCTCGCCCTCATTAACATGCTCACACGCAGCTTTGGCGGTGGCTCTATTGAGACAAAGGGAGCAACTGCGAGATGTCTCCGGATTAAACCATGCATACTTTACCGGCTCCTCGAGGATAGCTCATAGCAAAAACCTCTTCTGGCGCTTTAACTAGGCGCTAACGTGTGGCAGGAAACAGCCCGACAGAATAACTTCAATTCACCAAGATGCCAGGGGGAAGGGACGTGACATCACACACCTTTTGAACCCCGCACCTCCTTTACTACAGCAAAAGCTTGACCACTTCTCACACCTTTCACTTCTGGAGTCCCGGCTCCTATCAATACTGCATGCCTTTGGGTGTGGAAGGAGTTAACACGGATGCAGTCTTTCAGCCAGATGGTAAACGGCTAACTCACATCGCATCCTGCTTCCTGTTGGGCAGTCCACGGTGTCTGCACACAATGGGCATTCTGTACCAGGGCGGTGAGCGAGCGCTCCGGGCGTTTCATGTGAATGTAAGGCGCGTTGTGCACGAGCCCCTCAAAGGGCCCTTTGTGCGGGTCACATAACAGGCCATATAACTCCAGGGTGGGGGGGCACAGGACACTCTGCACCGGCCACCAAGCAGGAGTCAGGCCGCAGGCCGCTGCCCACCATGGCACCCGTGCCAGGGCGGCCGTACAGCGCCAAGGGCACTGCCAGACAGCTGCAAGGTATGGGCACCCGGGGGCACTGCCAGGGTCAGAGTGGGCACCTAGCACTACAAGGTATGGGCTGGGCATTCAGTGTCACTGCCAGAGAGCATTGGGAGGGGCCGTCATTACGGGTAACGAGGTTGAGGAATGGACCCGGGAGAAAGGCTAAGTGCGGCCTCAGGTGAATGAATGGCTGAGTGCAGACTGCAGACTCTGGATGAATGACTAGGTGCAGCCTCGGGGTGAATGATTCAAGCAGGAGTCAAGCCGCCGGCCGCTGCCCACCATGGCACCCGTGCCAGGACGTACAGCGCCAAGGGCACTGCCAAAGACAGCTGCAAGGTATGGGCACCCCGGGGCACTGCCAGGGTCAGAGTGGGCCGTCATTACGGGTAACAAGAGGGTGAGGAATGGACCCAAAAGAAAGGCTAAGTGCGGCCTCAGATGAATGAATGGCTGAGTGCAGACTGCAGACTCGGGATAAATGAGGTTTCACTCAGAAATACATTCAGAGTCACACTCAGTGACGCACTGAGGCGTTCACTCAAAAGCACATTCAGTGACACTCAGGGGTTCACTCAGCAGCACAGTTGGGGGTTCACTCAGCAGCACACAACGGCTGGCTCGAGGGACACCGCATTCACTCTTTGCACACTCTTAGTCTTTGGGGGCACGCTCAACAGCACACAGTCACATAACCATGTACAGCCCGGAGGGGTCCCTTTTATGGTGCGCCTTGAGGCCCCGGGTCGGGGCCAGGCGCAGAGCCGGCGTGTCTGCATTCCGCGCACGGGTGTAGGACAGGTGCCAGGGGTGGCAGTGAGCGCCCTGTGCGTGTGCACGGCTGAGTGTGCAGTGCAGCAGGTGTATGTGTGCACAGGCCAGATGCGCACTAGATGTGGGGCACTAAATATGGGCGTGCGCAGCTCAGGTGCGCGCCTTGCGCAGTCGACCTGCCTGACCAGCCCTCGCCTAGCTGCTATATCTGGGCGAGGGGTGCTGGAGGGCTCAGAGGAGGGCTCTCTGAGGGCTCAAAGCAGGGCTCTGCGAGGGCTCCTGCGCAGGGACGTGCCTGAGGGCCACTGGGGCCATCCCAATTATTAGCGCTAGGAACCGTGAGTAGCGGAGGATTGGGATAACAACCTTGATTGTATATCCGGACCAGATCCAAGCTCAGCGGGACAGCTCAGCCTTTCATTCTTCCAAGGGTAATATCCTAGTTTGAGGTTTACTACCGTTCATTATTAGCATGAAAGCGCCTCCGTCTGTGGTGTGTTCTGTGTACGGGGTCTGGGTTTCAGCGTGGAGAGGCCGCAGCTCAGCCTTTCATCCTTACAAGGGTAATATCGTACTTTAGTGTTTACTACCGTTTATTATTAGCCTCAAGGCGCCTCCGTCTGTGGTGTGTTTTGTGTACGGGGTCTTGGTTTCAACGTGGAGAGGCCGCAGCTCAGCCTTTCATCCTTCCAAGGGTAATATCCTAGTTTGGGGTTTACTGCCGTTTATTATAGCCTAAAGGCACCTCCGTCTGTGGTGTGTTCTGTGTAAAGGGTTCCCTCACCCCCTCCAGTCTTACATGTTCCCTTCGCCCTCCAGCCCCCCCCACACTTCTCGTTTTTTCTCTCTCCATCTCTCTTCCTCCTCCATTCCCCTCTCCCCCGCCCCCCCGCTCCCCCCCGCTCCCCGCCTTCTCTGCTTCATCATTTAATACCTCAGAACAATATATACTTTCAGCTGCACTGGTTTTTCCTTCCCCCTCCTCCCCTCCTCCCACCGTTCTACCCTCTCTATCCCTCTACCCCCTCCCTCACCCCCTCCAGTCTTACATGTTCCCTTCGCCCTCCAAACCCCCCCACACTTATCGTTTTTTCTCTTCCTCCCCCCCCCCCCCCCCGATATTCTTCCTTCCCCATCGGCGGCGCACTCAATGTTAATTTTCCACGCTCGCACTTAAAACAAAAAAAAGTTCGTTTAAAAAAAAAATCTTTTATTTATTAATCCAACTTGTTAATGTTGAAAGGCCTCTCGTCTCCAGTCTACAGCCTCAAACGGCCAGTCCCGGGGGCTTTGTTTGGAATTTGAAGCACCGCGGCCTCTGTTTGCTCTCTGCTTGGGGCGAGGCTTCAAAGCGGGAATGTAGGGTCTCGGAAGGTTAAGCTTGAAGGGGTTCAAGACCCGACTGGCCGTGCCGGCTCGGATGCCTGCTTCAGCAGAGACCCTGTGCAATAAATGCGCCAAGATCCGTCACACAACATACACTGCGCAGTGCTGCCTTCGGTCAATTCAATCGTGCAAAATGTGCAGTAAAGGTGCACATTTGCGAAAGTTTAAGCTATTGGCATTGCAAATTACAATGCCTTTTTATTTGTTTTAAAAACCAAAACATAAATAAAACATATTGTCATTTGCAATCCCAATAACTCAAATACAAGGCATTGTCATTTACAATGCCAATAGCTCAAAACAATGTCATTGTGAGACCTATTGCATTGTAAATGCTTGTTTTTTAATCCTGTTGTGGCTGCAGACAACATCCCCAGCACGTCAAAAAATGATTTGGCTTTAGTCTGGTAAAATTACTACTCCTATTTACTTTGAAACAGTCGGTTAATACGATCTGTGGGCTCACCACCCTAGAGAAATGTATTTTTTTTTCATTTTTTTTTTTCATTTTCTTTACTTTATTTCGACCACAGGGTCATAAAAGTATACACAGCACAGTAAAGAAAACATATATAGAATGCACATATAAAATACATGATTAAATATAATACAATTAAAAGGGACTAAAATTACAAAAATAAAAGCGGCAATCAATGTAATTGAGGGAGCGAGGAAATCAAAACAAAGCATCAAGTAAATCAGTTTTAGAATCATAAATGATGTCCAGACTAAAGTGCATTGAGATTGATCCAGTGCTAGGCAATGGTCATCACTTCAAGCACTTGAACCTTTTCAGCCATACCGCGTGCCAGAATCTAGCTAGACCAAAGACCACGAGTCTACTAGTGTCCGTGCTTAACAGTCTTAGCACCTCCAGATAGACCGGGGCCAATGATTTTACAGAGCGGAATGATCCACTTGGCCCTCAGTGATTTATAGAATGGGCAGAAAAATAGGAGGTGGGTAATGGACTCAGGACTCGCATTGCAAGCGGGGCAAAGAACGCTATTTTCAAAGCCTGACCTCCAGTTTTTGCAAAAAGTTTTAAGCGGAAGCGTTTTATAACGAAACTGAAAAAACAGCTTCCGGGCCAAGGGAGGAGCAATTTCATCAACTGTGTCTTCAAAGCAGGGTACACACTTGAAGTCTAGGAAATTGATAGTCAGACTGCCCTGAGCGTCAAGTGCAATTTGTAAGGATGTGGCTTCCCAGTACTGTTCCTTCAGTGCTGTTCTTGAAACAGTGATCATGCTTCCTGGGTCAGACCAGAACCTCAACATCCCTAGCTTCTCTAGAATTGCCCTCAGAGCTCTAAACCAAGGAACTGATTTGATGGTAGATGATTTCATGAGCTCGCGAAGAAGCTCCCGGTATGGGGACAATTCCTCCACGGTCCACAATCTATACCAAAACATCAAAACTTTGTAATGGATTTTATGGACCAACTGTCTGTGTGCCAAATCAAAACAGAGTGGAACTAATGGGGTACTTGCTGGGAGATTAGTCAGAGATCTAAGGAATCGATTTTCGACCAATGACAACAGTGCTATTTTACCAGAGCCCCAGAGTTCTGCTCCATATAGTGCACCCCCTAAAATTTTCATGTTGTAAATTTCCAATGCTGGCGCCAACTGCCTAGTGAAGGTATTTCTGTGTATGTTCGCCAGGTTTGCAGTTTGGAAAATAAGTTGCAGCTTTACCTTGTCAATATGTTGGTCCCACCTCAAAGTTGGAGTTAAGCGAATGCCCAAATAATCAAAGAATTCCACACGCTCTAACTTGCTGCTGCCTGCAAGAACCTGTCTTTTGTTTCGATTGGCCCTACCCTTCCTAAAAATCATGTATTTTGTTTTAGTTTTATTTAGCACCAGACCTCGTTTCTCACAAAACAAAATAAAATCATTTAAAAGCTGCTGGAGACCTTGGGGAGATTTTGCAATCAGGAGAGTATCATCAGCGAAGAGGAGGGCCAGAACTCTTCGACTACCCACCTTCGGTGCATCGCACCCATCCCTGTCCAGCCATTTTATTACATCGTTTATAAAAAGAATAAAAAGTGTGGGGGCAAGGACACATCCCTGTCTCACACCACAGTCCACAGGGAAAGTGTTCGTGACTTGGTTGTTCCCCCCCCCCCACCTAACCTGTGCTGTGTTAGATGCATGCAGTCTGATTAAAATATCTAAAAGGTTGTGTGGCATACCTAAATCTTTGAGGACCCTCCATAGTTTAGCCAGGGGAACTAGGTCAAAAGCGGACCGCAAGTCTACGAAGGCCACATAGAGTTCCCCCCCATTAATGTGCACTTCTTTCCAATATAGGCATGACAAGCGGAACGATTGATCAAGGGTACTAATTTTAACACGAAAACCTGCCTGGAGATCGCTTAAGATTTCAGCCTCTACAATCCAATCCTGGAGTCGGGATGATATCTGTTTACAGAAAATCTTTTGCAAAGAATCGATGAGGCTTATCGGCCTAAAACTAGAAGGCTTAGTTCTGTCCCCTTTTTTGTATATTAGAACGATCTCGGCATTTTTCCAGGAGGTGGGTATGGGGCTACCCCTTAAAATGGAGTTTGTTAGGACATTAATATACCTGCCCCATAAAACCACATCCTCCTTATAGAGATCATTGGGGATACGATCGGGCCCAGGCGCACGTGCTAAAGTGCAAGAGGCAATTGCTGCTAGAGTCTCCTCAAGCGAGATGTGAAGGGCATTTACGTCCAGGGCCTCAAGGACCAGGCTTACGTCTTGTCCCACAAGTATCTCGTCTCTTGATGCATATAGGGTACCAAAGTGGGTTTTCCAGGCTTCCGGTTGGACCGTAAGTTCCAACTGGCACTTATTGTCCTTTAGCCAGTATGCAGCCACACTCCAAAACTTTTTCGAGTCCCTTGCTAACAGAGCACTCCTTTAGCGATGACCAGACGCTAGCCTCCCATTCCTTTTTGGCTTTTTCAATGGTTCGTTTGTACTTAGTACGGCAAAGTATTATATCAGGGCGAGATTTAAGCTTGACTGCCTTTAGAAGTTCCTGTTTTGACAGCCTGCATTCTTTTGTGTACCAAGCTCCCTGCTTATTTTGTATGTTGGTTTTCACTGTCTGCGGCTTCCCCTGGCTGCCCAGTAAATCCCTGATTTCTCTATAGAGGAGGTCATGGCTCGTGCCTATCTCATCATCAACCTGCTCCATGGTTGAACTAGCGGCTTTTTCGAGAAGAGCAGAGACCTTCCCCTTAACTGAACCCAGAGCCTCCGGGTGAGTCTCAACCCAGCTCCATTTGATTCTCCTCTGATTGTTGGCAACTGAGAGGAGACCAATATCCGGGCAACCCCAATCTACAGTGCACCCAGGTGCTTGGTTTGCGATGGTCAGAGCAAGAGCATTGTGTTCACTATCAACCCTTTTGACCACAGCCATGTCCAAGACAAGATGCCAGTGGTTAAGGGAAACAAGGCAATAGTCCATTCTGCTTTCCTGGGCGAACCTGTTAAAGGTGGGGTCCCCTTTTGAATCTGAGGGCGTCCTGCCATTTGTAGCTCTAAGATCATGCTGTAGAGTAAGTGCCAGCAACTGCGCTCCTCTTGCACTCCACCTAACCAAAGGCAAATCAAGCTGGGGCACCTGCCATTCGCAGTCCCATTCATTGGTTAGGTCGTCGGGGACTGAAGCCAGAGGCTCAAATGTACAGTTAAAGTCCCCACAGACCAATAGCTGGGAGTTCTGAGAATACTGGGTTAATGCATTGTCAAGGATGCGCAGTGTATCTGTTTCAGCCATGCCTTTCTTTACCCTGTTATATACATTGAAAATTCTCGTTCTTATACCACTGTTGTTGTTAACTTCAAGAGCTACAATGTCTTCTGACTCCACCTGCAACTGTCTAACTTTCCACCCAAGCTCTATGTTCACCCAGACTGCTAGGCCTCCTGACTGTCTCCCTCTCACTCTCCTGGTAGCTTCTTTTGCATACGTTGCATAACCTGATCGATACGGGCAAGAGAGACTCCACGTTTCTTGAAATAAAATGATATCAAAGGAATCTATGAATGTACACCACTCTAAGTCTGCCAATAACTTATTGATCCCTGCCACATTCCAAACCAGGACCTTGAGAGGAGAGGGCTGCAGTGTCACTGCTAACCTATCCTCATTGCTACTTGGCTCCCCTACATTCAAGCCCAACTCGGGCCCAGGTCCAGTGGCCGGGGAACAATCATTGTTTGTAGCCACGTCCTGAACCAAGACGCACACTGGGGAAGGAGAATTTATAGTTGGAGATCTGGGTACACTAGAGCTATTTCCCACGTAATTACTCTGGTGGGTTTGTTTTGGGGGACAATAAGGGATTTGCCTACCCATGTACAATGGCATTATCGAACCCTGGGGTCAACTGGAACTATTTCCATCAACCCTATTCGTCAGAAGGGGCCTACAAGGTAACCCACCACAAAGTGGTCTATACCTGATAGTTATACTGGAATTCTTGGGAGGGATCCTGCGGGCCTCCATGGAAAGCAACCCAGTGATAGTGGCGGCATCATAGAAAGTGACCTCAATCATGTCCCAAGGGGTATTTGGAAATGATGATCTTTTAGCCATTCTGATGTCATCCCTTATTATAGAGTAGCATTGGCGTGTGTGTCTAAACCAGTGTATGATCTTATTTGTAAGGGACTCCTGATTTTCAGGGGTTCTGCCATTGTATTTGGGGACTTCCATAAGGAAAATCCGAGAGGGGCTTTCTTCCACGTCAGGTCTCACATATACACCCTCCCGCACAAACCCTCTAGTTGGTCCCTCACCATGAGCCCGCATGTGGGATAGATCTACATTACAAACGGCTTCACCTCTATGGACATCCCTGCCCGATGTTGAAGCTAGGGGAGGGTCCTGTGATGCCTTGCTAGTAGGCGACTGCTGATAGGGAACACTCCTAGGCAATAGAGGATTTAACAATCTAGTGTGAGTAGGATCTATAGGACACCTTCCTGAACTAATGCCTGCACTACACTCTTTTGAGCTTACTGGGTCCCTCAAACCTGAGATCTTCTTGTGTTGAGGCTCAGGGACTTCGCCTTTAGCATAGCCAACCTTTCCCAGGAGCAAAGTAACTACATCTTTGAGGGAGCGAACATCTGCTCTCAGTGCTTCTATTAGGTCTATAAGTGGCTGTGACCCACCCATATCACTCTTTGCCCCCCTAGTGTCTACAGGATCAGACCTCCCCACCTCCTCGGCCCTCTACTACTAGTGGGCAGAGAGGGTCGAATCTGTTGGAACAATCAATACTAGAAAATAGTGCATGACTCGCGGTGGGTTCGGAGATTGGACCCTGGTTATTAGAATTGGCGCATACATCGGGCGCCTTAATCTTGTCCTTCCTTTGCCCCGAGCGGTGCTTTTTAGGTGCTCGCAAAGACAATCTAGCAGATTTTTTTTACAGGCGAGGAATCCGAGGAGGTCTCGCCCGAAAGTTTGTCATCAAGTAATTCTTTACGCCTCTTATTAGATCTAAACATCAGAGGGATCTGTTTCATAACCTTTTTTGCCTGGGTTGGATGGGGGGGGAGCAAGAGGACTGTGGACCCATGACATTATCATTACCAGTTTGAATGCCACCAGGGGACATGGGGATGGTAGTATCTGAATTTGCAATAGTGTGGCAATCTGCTAAAATCAATTCAATCCTATCCATAGTCTCATGGCATGCAGCATTTACTAACTGATCTGGGCCAGAAGATTGGGCCTTCACTTTCCTCTTCCCCATGCTGTTGGTAAATTAGGGAATGAGCTGGACTTTATTTGGATCTAATAAAGTGCAAGTGCCAATATAATCTATATCATCTATACAATGCAAGATAGTACAAAGATAGTACAAAGTGCCAATAGTGCAAAAAGTGCAGAGTACAATAAGATCTAAAAACTGGTCCCACACCATAAAAGATCCAAAGTGCAATGTATATGCTGAGGTAGGTAAGACAAGTTACGTTCAAACAGTAAAGTACATGTAAGGATAAGCGAGAAAGTTAAAATGGACCACAGGAATCAGACTGCATAAAACTACATGAAACTAAGGATAAAACCAAGTGCAATCAATATGTAAAAAACAAAAGTTATAGTCCAGGTAAAAAACAACCCTACTTTTTAAAAGAGTACTACGCTCGTAGTGCCAGGAACAAAGATGGAACAAAGATGGGGCCCGGCGCCGGATATTATTTTAACGGGAAACAGCTGAGAAGACCAGGGGGGGAAATCAATAAAAAATTGTCAAACACCAGGTCCCCATATGACTCTCACCATATCA
>CAWUFW010006571.1:865000-1131252 GCA_963921515.1 Calotriton arnoldi | reverse complement strand
ACACTTCAAAAATATCACTTCTGGAAAGAAAATCTAAAATATTTCTTCAAACAATAGCTACTATCAATAACTGCTATGAAATGATTTGTGAGTAAATCTGCTCTGCAGGAGAAGCCTGGAGGGTGGACATTCAGTGGCAAGAGTGCCTTGCAAATTATATGAGTCCCACAAACTTGCGAGTTGGCAGCCATTCACAACGGTGCATTTAGAGGTTGATTTATTCTTGTCAAGGGGGAAGGGAATAATCCAAAACTTGGTGAGGTGTAGAAGAAGCGGATTGTCTAAGGGAAAATTAGCATACCACTGAAGAAAAGAAAAAGGTATGTGTGAACCCCCTTTTCATAAGAGTTGACAAGCGTGTAAATGTGCACCATGTGCATTGACAAATGTGTGTATATTCCTGCAAAGCTACAGTAGTCATAATCAGTACTTTAAATGGGCTAATGCTTCAGGGACCGAGTACCTGCACTTCGTTAATTTTCAAGTAAGAGTACCTGCACTTCTCGGCAGAGGTCCAATACATTTAATGGGAAGAGTACCTCCACTTCTAGGCAGAGGTCTACTATGTTTAATGGGATAGTACCTGCACTTCTAGGCAGAGGTCCAATACATTTAATGGGAGAGTACCAGCACTTCTATGCAGTGCAGCAAAAAGGTACTCTGAAATAGAAATACCCACACATATAAATTCCCACTGCACGCAATGGTAATACTGTCCCTGGAGGGCTCTCGGATATTTTGTCGTATTACAAATTATGTGTTATCTACCCTGAACGTAAGTGTAAGCCTGAATGAACCGATTTACATCTGAGCATTTAGTAGATCACAGTTTGTGTACTAAAAAGGAGTAATGTTGTTGATCAAAATGTATTTTTTTAAATCGTGTGAGATTTAATAGTGTTTCTTTCAGTTCAGTTTAGTAATACTTTATTCAGCCAGACTGACCATAAAAGACAGACAAACATCATTACACAACAAATGGATACAGCAACATTAAAAGAGAAATTCCGCAATTCGTGTTTATTTACATTGCTTTTAGGGAGATACGCAGCTGCCGTCTTTGAAAAAGTGTTCTTGAAATGGATTTTGCTCTTCCAATGTGTAGTTGGCAGTCGAGCAGGAGTGTGTATTTGTTCTTTCCTCTGGTAATGAAAATGAAACATTAGTGTGTAGGTCATTTTTTAAACGTTTGAAGGCTGATATGGTTGTTCAGTGTTCATGTCTTTCTCTATGTGATATTGAAACGCACACTTTGCTCTTTACTTTGGGTCTCCGTGAAGTTGCACTCAGCAGGGCTTCTGACACTGTGCCGGCAGTATACGGATGTCTCTTTCACGGCGCTATTTGAGACCGATGTGTTTCATTTTCAGGACAAGTAATGTTTCCTTTTCTAGTTGAATTAATGTGCTAGGAAATATACACACCCTAATTTGTTCCACCGGAAACAGTTGGAGGGCGAATTAACATTTGCATGGAATCCATGTCAAAGAATCATATAACATTTTCTAAGTATGACTCGCAATGACAGAACTGCTAAATTAGAACAGATGGTATGTCACAGAGAAAACTGCGAATATACGCTGTACATTCCTGGAACTCTGCAAAACGAAAACAACATACAGCTGCCCATTTGCCCTCGAGTAAGCCAAATTTGCATGAACTGCACTGCGTTATAAAAACGCACCCTGTAAAATAAAAGAAGTTGAGTAGTGCAAAGGCACCATTTCCTGTAGTTAATCAGTTCAAGGCTCAGGTGTACTTCTATTATAGCGTGGACGCTCACGCATGCGCATCAGCGCCATGTGACGCAAAGTGACAAACAGCTGCGCTGGTCAGCTTTCACATGCAATCGCAACAAGCGCGCGCGCCTCGCGCTGAAAGAGGAGGAGGCAGCAGGGGGAGGGGAGAGAGGAGGGGGCCTGCACCCGTTTCCCTTGCGGGACCGAGCAGGAACAGATGTTTCAAAGCTCGCTCCCGCAAGGGAATCGCCAAACGTGCACGCGTTGCAATTGAAAGCAATGCAACGTGTGCACGTTTTTGGGCCAAAACCTGAATCGATTACTAAAGGTCCCCTCCTACGCAGCGCATGCACGCTGCGTAGGCGAGACCTAATGAATGTGTCCTCATGTAACGCAAAAGGTGTTCGTGTAAAGCGCTCAATACCAGATACCTTCGGGTCAAGTTTGCGCCATATAAAACTCCGTAAAACAAAACAAAAAAGAAAATATTGAAAAGCAAGCCAGCAGAGGGTGAGATTGGAGGAGGCTGAGCCCTCACCTAGGTCGTTACCATCATTCTTGACTTGTACTTACCTATATTGCTCCACCCCTGGCCCACTGCTGCAATGGAGCTCTGCTGACCCCAGGGCCAGCTTTGGGGCAGTGCGACTGGTGCAGCTGCACCGGACACGGAGCACAGTGGGGGGCTGCTGTGTTTAGAAACAACTTATGGGTTTAAAAGCACCTGCAGTAGAGCTAACTATGTGTCCTGCGGTCTTCAGGCAACAATGAAAAATTCAAGATAACTCTGTTGTTTAATGTTCCTGCTGGAAAGAGATCGAGTTTTGTCTAGTGGCAGTTTAGACTCACGATAACGTACAACAGAGGACTGTTTGCCTGCTGCAAAGAACATATAGCATTTAGATCAAAGAACTGCATTTTATGTGAATAGCTCAGTGGGCTACTGCTTTTGTTGCAGTTTGTGAGAAATTGGGTTTCTGGTTCGCAGAGGTATGCACCTTGTCCAAGCAGCAATCTTAATCCTAGTCAGGGTAAGTCACAAACACACCCTAAATTAACCTGTGCTCACCCCCAGGAAGCTTGGCACTGGGCAGTCAGGCTTAACTTAAGTGGTAATCTGTAAAGTATTTATGCAACAATTCAAACAGTAAAACAGTGAAAACACCCCACATAGAGGTACCCCAATTTAATGAACAAAACAAGACCAAAACGACAAAAATCCAATAAGTAGAACCCAAGATATGAATTTTCAAAGAATAAACCGAAATGTAGTGCTTAAAAGCATGAAGCGCCAATAGGGGCTATCTGTTTGCACTGGACCGGGTCAAATCCAAAAGTTCAGGCCGACCGCTTAGGAGCACGGGTCAGATATGGGGACGAACTTTGGCCCGTTGCAAAGTACCTTAAGTGCGCCATCATCAAAAGCGAGATGCAGGGTGCAGGAGAGGTGATGATTATTCATTGATCCACACAGGTAGGTGATGTGTCTGTTCCAAGCCGTGCAACAGTGATGATGTGTTGAGAATTAAGTTGATGCACCACATAGTCGGTGATGCATTGGAGTCGATACTCACAATGGCTGGGATGCGTCCACTGTGGAGGAGATGCGCCAGTTACGAGCCCCTTATGTCGACAGCGATGCATGAACGGCACTTTAAACCCACTTCCAAAGGTCTAGGACTAGATTGGCACCACTTGGCAGGTCAGACTCACAGATGGCAGAGTCCCAGTGCTGAGGCAGGTGAGATGGAAATATTTTATGTCCCTGAGACTTCAATCAGTAGGCAAGCCAGCAAGCCCTTGGAGTCACTCTGGTTCTGGGTTCAAGTGTTGTTGGTCCAGTCCTTCTCACCCCGGCAAGGAGGGCAGCAGGCAGTAAGTCACTACAGCAAGAAAGCAGTTTTTCCAGAGCAGCAGTCCAGCCGAGTGGCAGTTCTTCAGCAGCACAGCGTCTTTCTTCCTGGCAGACAACCCACAGGTCCAGAAGTGCACTGAAGTGGTTGGGCCAGAAGTCCAGTTCTTATACCCTGTGGTGCCTTTGAAGTGGGGGGAAACTTCAACGAAGGACTTTGAAGTGCACAGAGGTCCTCCCTTCTTGCCCTGGCTCCAGACTCACATCAGGGGGCTCAGCAGTCCTTTGTGTGGGTACAGCACACATCCTATTAAGGTGTAAGTTTAAGCTGTGACAAGCTCCTCCCTCCCATCCTTCCCAGGATGGCCCATCAGGATGTGGTTGACCCATCAAGTCACACCTAAGCTCCTTTTGTGTTTGGATGTCTAAAGGGAATGCACAAAGCCCAGCAGTCACCCACCCCAGACGTGTATTAGAGACAGGCTGCAGGCACACAGGTCTAAGAGCAGAAAAATGCCATCTTTCGAAGGGCACTTTTTCGTAGAACACCTAAAAGCGG
Source organism: Calotriton arnoldi (assembly GCA_963921515.1). Classification (NCBI taxonomy): domain Eukaryota; kingdom Metazoa; phylum Chordata; class Amphibia; order Caudata; family Salamandridae; genus Calotriton; species Calotriton arnoldi. The sequence goes on along the minus strand of CAWUFW010006571.1, from coordinate 1,127,102 downwards.
GTACCATTCCCTGGGGCCTTCAGGTCAAGAATGTCCCGGTAATCTTCACAGAGGACCCACAGTACAAAAAAGGCTTCAGCTACATCAGTACGAAGTGCAGCCGGGACTTGATGGTCCACTCTGTGGAAACGGCGCACAGGATCTGTAAAAAGGAAGCAGAAGAAATAGAGGAGCAGCTGTAGGCTATAAAAGAGAACCAGACACCAGCAGAGGCAAAAGCTCTTATAGAAAAAAATCGAAAAAGACATTGCTGTGTTTAAGGACCACACCATCAATTTCAAGGTGAACAAATTTGAGAAGGATAAAAAATCCTTCAATATTGAGACTGTATATCCGTATCTGAAGGAGGACTTCTACACTAAACCAGACTCCAGAAGGTTCCTATCAGAATACCAGGGAGATCTAAGCGGAAATTTTTGACCTTTTCGGATACGTCATCTTCCGAGTCAACAGGTGACTCCGATCCAGGAGAGGATCGTCCGGTCGTAACCAACAGAAGAAGCCTTTTTAGGGGACGGCCAACAGAAGCCCCCAGGGAGATACAAACCCCAGCCCTGGGAAATGAGAACACGGAGACAGTACTACAAATCATGAGGAAATCTGCGATCATCAACCTTTCGCACATGATACTTTCAAAGGAACAGACAGAAGTCTTGGAATTGGGGCTTTCCTTTGTTCCTGGGGTCAACATGGATTTCACAAAGGTTAAGATGGAAATTTTAGAACTGTTCCGCAAGATTCGGCTAAAGGCATTTTTATGAATAAAGAAGAGAAGATGCGCCCAGAGGCCTCTGGATTACGCAACAAATCTTCATTCTGCCCACCAGCAAATAGCATACCAAAGAACATCTTGGCATTCGAACACGCTGTGCTGTCTTTACTAGATGTGTTGGAAAGGAAGAAAGTTCACGTGACAAGAAATATCTCGCAAGAACACAAGAAAGCTATAGCTGCACTAAAGGAACAACAAATAGCAGTTATAAAACCAGCGAATAAGGGTGGGGCGGTGGTTCTCTGGTCCCAGCAAGCATATTTAGCGGAAGGAAAAAACCATGTACAGAACCCCCTATGGTACCGGAGGATTCCACAGGACCCTACAAATGAGATCTCACAAGAAATTGCGAATGCAGTCACTGAAGGTACGGAGCATCACATATTAGGACCAAGAGAGGCGAATATCTAACAAAAAAACATGCCAGGGTGCCCATACTTTACTTTCTCCCGAAGGTACACAAGGAAGCAACTAATCCACCGGGCCGCCCAATTGTTTCTGGGTGTGATTCCATTTTGAAACCGCTGTCCAAGTACGTAGACGTATTCTTAAAACCATTCTTGCAGGAAGTCCCATCTTACCTACGCGATACCATGGATTTTATTAACAAGATCGAAGGTTTTCCTTTTGCTCCGGATACCAACCTATTAGTCACAATGGATGTGTCATCATTATACACACAGATTCCCCAACAAGATGGCCTTGATGCGATGGAAGTATTCCTGGAAGCAAGACCCAGACCCCATCGGGTGCCGACGGAATTCATTCTTAAATTGGCATCTATCTCACTGAGGAGGAACTTCTTTAAATTTGACAAGGAATTTTTTATCCAAGTCAAAGGCGTAGCCATGGGCTGTCCTTTTGCGCCTGAGCTGGCAATCCTGTACATGGCGAAATATGAAGATCGATTGTGTATCACAACAATCCATACAGTGCATACTTAAAACAGTGGTACATGTATATTGATGATATTTGGTGCCTGTGGGAGGGGCCCGAAAACATCTTAAAAGAGTTCCACACATGGCTTAATGACCGCAGCCCAGATATTAAATTCAGCCTTGAATACAGCAAACACAGTCTTTCATTTTTGGATGTGAGTGTGAAAATTTCACCCAGTGGTTTGATTACCACATTACATACAAAACCCACGGACAAAAATAATGCCCTACACTACAGAAGCTACCATCCCAGAAACCTTAAGAACAATTTGCCATTTTGGGCAATTTTTACGCATAAGACATAACTGTTCGAGAAGGGAAGACTATGAGTTACAAGCAGAAGCACTCGTCAACAAACTCTTGGAAAGGGGATATCCCAGGGAACATTTGTTAACTAACTAAGAAAAGCAGACCACCTGCTGACCGCATTGTTTGTGTTTCCACGTTTGGGCCCTACACACAACCTGTGAAGAAAATTATACGTAACAACTGGCATTTGATTGAAGGAACCATTCCTAACATCGGGCCACCACTCTTCGCTCTTCAAAAAAACAGGAGTATCTGTCAACAAGTTGCGAACACAGCAGGCCAACAAAGAAAACCAGCGACGCTTTGCACTATGTTAAATCTTCCACCTGTGCAAGGGCATCATAAATGTGGAACATGTTCAGTTTGTAATTCAACCGCAGAAGGATGCACCTTCACTGACGGTCAAAGACACTGGCGGCACAATGAATTTACAAATTGCAAATCCAAAAATGTGGTCTACGCTGTGACATGTCCGTGTCAAAAGATATATATTGGAAAAACATCCCAAGAAGTGCGAAATCGTATTGTGCAACATCGTTCACGATTGAAAAATAAGATCCTCACTGCCCCAATGGTTGAACATTTTACAACTCTAAACCACAGATTTGATGATTTTACATGGACTGTATTATCATTGATAATTAAGAACAACCAAAGAGGCGGCGATCCGGAAGTATTACTGGCACAGAGGGAGGCATTCTTAATTATGAAATTCAACACGGCACTGCACGGCCTCAACGAGTTGTCTGAAGTCACAAAACTCTAAAAGGCAACAGTCTGAACACACATGGACTTCATGTCCCACAATGCCCGGAGGCGCCTGACCTCTCAGTTCCCCTTCCAGGTTGTATTAAAGGAACCAGTGTTGCAATGGCCTCATTGCTGCCGGTTTGGAAGCAGAGTAGCATGTTGGATTGATATTTCCCGCAGTATAGAGAAAGAATTACAGGCAAGTGACACGCTGCCACTGGGGGAGAAATAATTGCACACATTTATTCAGAATCTTACCGAAATTATGTTTCCCTTTTATAGGAAACAGATACGATTTGGGAGCAGCTGCTGTTTAAAAGCATCAGCATCAATTATGGCTTTTTTCAATTTTAAGGTAACAGTGCAGCTGAGTTAGTTTTGCATTGTCACGCAGCACCATGCGCGCACTGAATTCTTTTCTCATAGAGCGCTCAGTCATTCCATTCATTGTTTGCAGGTAATGGACTGACACCACTGAGTTGTCCCACACGTCACATACATTTCGAAGGTAGGATCTCTTCCCTTTGGTCCTCTGTTGCACGAAGAGCTGTCCCATTCAGCACATTCAATTGCTAATGCCCTAATGTTTAACCCTCTGTAGCTTCGATCACAATATAAGATTTGAAGCAACGTTTCTGGACATCAGTTCCTGTGGAACAACTCCACACCACAATTAAGGTACCTAAAATATTCCCTGTCCGTTAAGTAATGGTGGTACACGGGGGTGTCAGAATGAAAACCAACAATATTTCTTTTAATTTTGCTGAGCCAAAATACCAAGTCCAAGTCCTGAAGAGAATCCCGGATTTGTTAGGGATTCGAAATGCGTTGGCTTTGAGTATGGGGGACTGTTGATGGGGTGTGTCATGAGGAATGTTAAATAATATTTCCCTCAGCAGCTTCTGACAACACCCACCAGTAGGTTAGGTATCCCCATCCTCTCACAGGCAGGACAGGAAACATGTGTTGCGAAAATGAGTAACTGTCCGTCTAGTGTTAATATGAATGTAGGACTGGTTTAATTTCAGGCTGGCACACATGAGCTATTGATGTTTTTCTTGTGATTATTGATTTGTTGGTATTATTTGTTTGCAAAAACGTTCCATATATTATTATTTTTTCTCACAGAATTTTTTTTGCACTATGTAAATGTTGTATATAGTTCTATTTCAAACGTTTTTGAATTGTGCGATTTAATAATGTGGTGTTTCTTTGAAAAGACATGCTCTATTGATTTATGAATAACTTTGTTGAAATATAAAAATAAGCGAAATAAAGCTTGAAAACTTTGGAGTTAATGGTCTAAGGTTTATCACAACTCTAATCAAAATACCCCCCCCCCCAGACATCCTGTTTGCTTATTTCAATCTTTCTAAAAGTGGCATTTTTAAAATTGTGATGATAAATTCCACTTTACCAGTACAGAGATTTATCATTACAATTCCATAGGTAGTAAACATGATAGCTCTACCTCCTTCTAATTGGGAGTTACAGCTTATTAGATGCAACAGGAATCACCAATGTTAACCAATAGGAGGGGTAAGACTCATAGCATTGAAAAATGTATTTGGTAGTTTTTTCACTACCAGGACATGTAAAACTTAAATGTACATGTCCTACCTTTTAATTACACAGCTTATGGGCTACATAGGGCCTAGCTTAGGGGTAACATATGTCATAAAAGGGGAGTTTACGGCTTGGCAAGGGGCGCTAAATGCCAAATCGACATGGCAGTGTAAACTGCACACAAGGGCTCTGCAGTGGAAGGCCCTAGACGGGTATAAAGGGCTACTTAAGTGGGTCACACAATCAGTGCTGCAAGCCCACTACTAACATTTAGTTTACAGGCCCTGAGCACATGTAGTGCACTTACTAGGGACTTATAGGTAAATTAAATATGCCAATTAAGGGTATGCCAATCAAACCATGTTTAGGGGAGAGAGCACAGGCACTTTTGCTTTTAGCACTGCTGATCAGTGCTAGAGTCCTAAGGCCAACAAAAACGAGATCAGCAAGATTGGAGGCAATCAGGCAAAAGGTTTGGGGGAAGACCACCTCATGCCTGGCAGGTCTAGCACAGTTCATGAGTTACAATTCTAACTTAGAAAAGTGACCTATGAATTGTCAAAGAGCTGCATGCAAACTGACTGGTATAGGGCAGAATGGTATGTCCCCCCCCTCCTCCCCTCCCCCCCCCCCCAAGTCTTTCATTAGCCTCAAGTTGCTAAAAGGAGTTAATTTGGATAGAAATACATTCTTATAGTAAAGCCAATCCCAACCACTTTGTTGCATTTTAAATCCTGAGTTTGTGCTTCTCCAAACCAATCACTCAAAACATATACTGCCTACTAGTATGGATGACATGTGAGCTCTAAATACACCTTGTATTCCTCATTGTCTTATGAGACATTTCTTATAGACTGATTTACACACATATGATTCATTGTCTGTATAATGTGTGAGTGTGATGTAAAGTGCTCTGACACCCTACACTGGTAGGTGTAGCGCTATAAAACAAATGAAATTCACGGGAAAGAGGGTGTATGGAGAAATGAGGGGCACTCTTGTAGATTGGTAGTGAGGGAATCCACGGAGAAGAAGGTAATTGAAGGAGGGGAAAAACATAGCCTAGACTGCTATTGCAGGAGCAACTGGTAGTCCTTTGTGCCATTTGTAATAAGCTGCTCGAATTTCCCCCCATGATGACAGGGCAACGCCCCTATGTCCCTTGAGCTCCAGCTGTTCCATTACTCAAGTGCCCACCTCCAAACTGCAATGGTGTCCTGCTGGTTAGACACCTAAGACCTATTCGAGGCCTCAAATGAAAAAAAGAAAAAAAATCCAATTAAAATAAAAGAGCCCCCAAAGCCATACGTGGTTTACCATGAAGCCAGTGGAACATGACAAATGGAAATGCTGACACTCCAGAGAACCTCGTCGGAGGGCAACAGAGCAAACGAGTTACATCACAAAGATATATAGTGACAATCAAACAGGGCGCTGTAAATGTGTGCATTGCATTGAACCCGCTTGCCTTACCTTGCTACAACGATAGGAGACAACAGGAACGTAATCGAACTGTTCATAACACGCAGTGATTGATGACAATCTGGTAGACATGTTGATCAGGGCTGCTTTGCTGCAGCTCATACCAGCCTCGTAGTTGTCTTTTGCAGCCTTCTTTAAGAGGTGTAGGAATGCCTGAAAAGACAGAAATCATATAAACAGCAATTTGGGACACAAACATGCTAGAAAAAGCAGTGCTGAGGCATTCCTGAGTGAAAGTACATTAGCCAACTATTCCTTTCAGTTCTTCAACTTTGACAATGTTGAAATAAATAAATGTAATTCTAATCACATTAATTGCAAAAAGTGGATTTCTGTTGTTTGAAGAGTGTTTAGCAACATATAGTGATTTATGTTGGTGGCTAGATCAGGAGAACCATTGAGTTTTATTTGGTAATGTGTTCCTCGGTCATGTCTATAAATTACAAAAAGGAGGGGCTTACTTATGAGAGCCCTGCGCCACTTTTGCATCACGGAAAAGGGTACATGCGTGATGCAGGGCTCAATTTGTGAAGCCACGCAAGGACACCCTGTGTGCCTTTGAGAGGCCTCATAAATTATGAGAAAGGCAACACAGTGCTAATCGCTGCATCGCTCTACTCTACTCCCAAGAGGCGTTCCATGGTCGTTGAGGTGGGTTTTCCCACACAACACCCAAGGAATTTGATGCTGCTCCATATTTACAAAGGCATGTGAACCTGGAGAAGCGCCAACGCCGTACGTCTCCTGAGGCGAGGTGTAACAAGGAGAAATATCTTAATTTCTTCTCGTTTTTTCCTCTTCATATGTGTGCTGCATTCTGATGCACACATAGGAAGAGGAAAACACCGCTTAGGATTGTTTTTGTGCAGGAAGGTGCCCCTTTTTAAGAGGAAGCAGAGCCGATACAAAGAAATGTCAGATAAGAAAATGCTTTACGAAGAGTCTACATTTTGGTCTCTATATTGCATATACTGCAGCAGAAGTAATTCTTCTATGTCAGCATACCCGGAGGATTAGGTTTTAGTCGACAGCACCCTTATAAGACGGCAGCGCCTTTCATTTGCCAGGGACATTTCCAATTGGGAAAAATAACTAATCATAAATCTAAATAAAACTAAAGTCATGACATTGTGAAGCCCTATAACAGATTCTCGTTTTAGTAAATGGGACAAACATGCAGAAAAATTCTCTAATTATCTTTATAAATAAATTAAGCTAATCACCAGATAGACATAAGCCTAGCAAGTGGAATCGCTAAAGAGAAAATGTAACTGTGGGGAATTAGGAATAAGTAAATATTATGTAGTGTAACGTGCACTGTATCACTCTCGCTGTTCATGTGTTTGTGGCCAAAACTGATTTTTTTGTTGAGATATCGGGGAATACTATACAGTAGCAAATGTAATAAGAGGCTGATTGTAATGGAGTCAAGCTCATTATAAGCTTAGAAAAGGAACCCCACAAGGAGAAATTAGGTTATAGTTAGGTCATATGACAGTTGAACATCTGTTTGATGAAGCAGCATTAAATTATTTCTATAGTCTATGATTGGCCAATGGAGGCCGCCCTTAGGGGTGTCAGGGCTCTGGCATCCTTGTTTTGTGACCTTTTGTATCACACCAATATTAAATCATCGTTTTCTTATTAACTACAGTTGTAATTGAGAAAATGCTGACTCTTGTTGCAAGCAGCAGCCTTGGGCAGTGAATCTGTGTGATGCGCTGGCACAAGCGTAGGAAGGCGCCTGCACCAGCCATCAAAAGGTTTTACCAGGGATGGTGACATCTCAGCCCTTCCTCTGGGCCTCACCCCCCAGGCGTCACCCCCTTTGTCACGAGTAGCAGCGTCACTGGTAAAGTGAGTCCCAGGCACTTTAATCTTAAGCCCAGGAGTGCCCAGGCTGTCGCCTCACCCTCTCCCATCTCGTTAAAGGGTGGGATGTAGTTAGGACCATCACTGATCTCACCTCACCTTGTACCGATGGGAGTATGGGATGAAACAGCTAGAGGCTGAAAGTTCGAGCCCGTGTAGTGCATTAGGTTGATGTACATGCTGTGCAGGCCTGGGTGCAGGCCTGAGCTTTAAATACTTGCTTAAGTACTTCAGGTGGGAAGGGACTGTGTTGCTGCCCAGAGGGGCCATGAAGCACCCAAGAGCTGAGAAATGGTGCAGGCACCTGAAGGTAAATGTAAATAAAATGCATGAGAGAGCGTGTGTATGTGTTAGCATGTGTATGCGCTGGGTACATGTGAGTTCACATTAATGAGAGTTAGTGAGCAAGATAGTGAGTGACAATAACTGCAACAGAGTGAAAATGAAAGTAATGAGTGAGTGCAAGCAAGTGACGGCAAGAGTAAGAATTAGTGTAAAAGGAAATGTAAGTGGGCACGGGAAAGTAACAGTGTATAAGTCAGGGTGTTACGGTGACTCTGGTATATTGGAAGTAAATATTGGCTTACAGAGGCACCCGTTATAAAATGTTGGCATATTGGATGGAAATTCTTGTCGTAAAGGGCACTAATGACAAAATGCTGGCACTGGCGCAATAGAGGAAATTTATAGCATAAGGTAATTTATGGCATGAGGGGAACCAATAATTTACTGCTGACTTATTGGAGAGTAATTCTTTAAACAAACACTGGCAACACCAATAGGTCTGGCATTAGCCGCCAGCCTTTTGCCTTTGGCAATTCTCATTTTGTTCTCTCATCTGTGAGTGACAGCATGATGCCTTTTCACAAGGAGCACAGCCACACACAAAGTAGTTCCATTCAGTGCCAGGGACTACTAAGGTAATGTGTGCTTTTGAGACCAAAAAATATTCTTGCCATTAGAAAATGTTTTTTAGATTGATGAGGGTTGGTAGCTTCACCAACAATAAAACCACAGTGAAGTCAGCCAAAGGCTGAAGTGGACTGACCCGTTGCCCCACGTTGCATGTTGCAGTGAGTGGAAGAAAAGCTTGAATGACAAGAAAATAGACTATTGGATGAAGTCTGCCTGACAGACCCTATAACTGTTATACACAGAATATTAGTAAAATCAGAAAGCCAGACCTAAAAAAGCCAGTTGATCTGCATTGGGTGCCAGTCTCTGGACTTTACTAATGCTTTTTCGTACTGTTTTTGTAAATCGTCATTACAATAGATATGGTTGACAGATGGGGGGTTATAAAGACAGATAAATAGAGGGGTTGTATAGATAAATAGTGTCGCCTAGATAGACAGATATATAGTGCTGCATAGATAGACAGTTACATTGTGTTGCCTACATATACAGCTATATAGTGTTGTCTAAATAGATAGAAGTCTAACTGTAGTACTCAATTCAAATTAATACCACTTTACATATAAGAGTGCAGTTATAAATGCACGTCATTGTGTGCATTCTCAAATGAGGATAACTTTATAAAGAACAGTATCAAATGGACACAATCTAATATGCTTTCACACCGCAGCAGTCAGATAAACAAACGTCACTTCAAAAGGAATTTACATTAGCAGGAGACTGGACCTCATAAAGCTGGAATGTGCCTTGTGCTGACATCAAAAGCAAAATTAAGGGATGGTAGAAAGCATCCTGCTACCACATCAACACAAAGGCAACACTAAACTAATGAATAATTAAAAACAAAAAATAACAATGGCACTGACAAGAACTACCTAGTATGCACATATATATGCTCCTTGTAAAAGAGCAAAATGCAGTCACTCAAAGTGAAGTTAACCAGTACCTGAAGTAGGGGGATTCACTGCCCTGTGCTGTATGTATGCTGTAGGGGGTGGAAGCAAAATGTGAATGACAAAACAATAACAAATGGATGAAAAGAGCTGGGTGAAAGCCCCCTTTAAGTATGTAAATTATACATATAATTTTAGGAAAATCAAAAGGTTGATTGTTAGTGCTCAGTTTAATGTATGCAACCACTGGAGTATGGCAGCTTTTTGCACCTAATATATGTTGTGTCTTGTTTGTGTGTGAATGATGGATGTGACAGTGGGGTCCATCAGGGAAAGGACTTTGGCCATGCCAAGGTTGTGGATGTTTTTAGTTTGTTGCTTAAGAACAGTCGCATGGGTCTGAATTTTGCACTTAACAAACGCTCTGGACTAGAGTATGTTTTCAGTGTGACCGTTGGGCCTGCCATGGGGAGGGCTTCGTCCATGCCAAGTTTGTCGATGTGGTTCGTTTGAAATTAACAAACGCTTGAGTAGGCGTGCTTCTTGAAGCCAAAATAAGTTGCCTTCTATTTGTGCCTGGTACTTATGACAGCTGTGCCTGCCAGGCCATGGACTTCACCCACACAGAGTTTAGCTATGCTTTTGATTGTGATGTTTGCAACCCACAGAGTCTACGGCCAGTAATGTTCAGGAACTCTTGGGCAGAGAGTGAAAACATGCCTCTAATGACTCCGCACATAAACAATGGCCACCACTTTAGTTGTTTACCAAGCTTTAACTGTTCTTTGCCAAGATTTATGGAAATACACAGCACAGGCGCGTGCATGCAGGATATTTAATTACTCAAAAATTACTGGATGAAAATTTAGCTAACTAAAAAAGGTAATTTGTTACGTACAAAATTTGGGAGACTTTCATTCAGTAGATCGTGGGTTTGTCAGGCAATTCCCATGCTGTTAGACCGGTCAGCCTTAGGGTGGTTTTCCCACAACCTTTTTGTCTTCACCCCTCGAATTTTCGCTGAATTATTTTTTGTTGACCATAGGACTCTGTGCACATTACCACTGCTAACCAGTGCTAACTTGCTTGTACTCACTCCCTAAAACATGGCAAAATTGGCTCACTCCTGATTGACATATTTAATTTACTTATAAGCCCCTAGTAGAGTGGTATACTATATACCCAGGGCTTGTAAATTAAATGCTACTAGTGGGCCTGCAGCACTTATTGTGCCACCCACTTAAGTAGGTCCTTAAAAATTTTTTTAAGGCTTGCCATTGTAGTTGGTTAGCAGTTTTAGATTGCCAATTCGATTTGGCAAAATAACCACCTTGCCAACCCATAAACTCAATTTTTATTATATATAAGTCACCCCTAAGGTAGGTCTTGGACAGTCCTTAGGGCAGGGTGGATTGTATTTAAAAGTCAGTATTGTACTTTTAAGCTTTACATGTCCTGGTAGTGAAAAACTCACAAATTAGTTTTTCACTACTGTGAGGCTTCTCTCTCCCAAAGGATAATAGTGGGTTACCGTATTACCTTTAATAAATGATAGCTTTTGATTGGGAGCATGTAAGAAAGTCATGTATAATGTCTGAGAAATTGTAATTTAAAATCCTCTTAATTGTAACATCGGATTTTAAGTCACAATTTTGGAAATGCCACTTTTATAAAATTGGAATTTTCCTGTTCCAAGCATTTGGTGCCTGCCAACTGTTCCTGGGTCTCATGACTAGATGTGAGTGGCAGTTGGCCTTTGTATATTCCTTCTAGACAGACACACAATAGAGGGATTAGGGGTACCTGAATGGGCCATCTCAGGCAAGCTGGGGGAAGATTTGGGCACAGCCCACCTTATAGATCAATAGGCTGGGACCTGTTCACACAGTAGGAACTTCACACTAGTCTTTTGTGCCTGTAGCCAGTGCAGAGAGGCAGGAAATGTCAAGTCCTCTTGAAAGGGGAACCTCTAGAAACTTTTCCTACTTCAAAGGAGTTAGGCATAAAAATAGGACCATCAGACCCACTGTTCAGTTCACTTTGTGAACCGGTGGAAGGACTCTCAGAGGACTGAATGCTGCTGTGGCCTGCTGTGTACTTCAGAAGACTTCTTTACTGCACCAAGAAGAACTACTCTGCTGCTTGAAAACTCCCTTGAACCCCCAGAGGTCTGCCCTGCTGCTTGTGGTCTGCACGTCTCCTTCAACCCAGGATTACCAAAGTGACTCCAAGGACTAATTGGCTGGTCTCCTGATCAGAGCCTCAGGGACAGAAAAGGCTACAACCATCTTGAACCTGCTCCTGGACTCAGCCTGAGTGAGTCCTAACCCTCCAAGTGGTGCCCCTCCAGTGTGGTGCTAAAGGTGCCCAGAAAGCCTAAATCCAGAACTTGGGGCATAGAAAATTTTCAAACAAAAAATGCTCCGAGAACCAAGAGGAGACCAGGACCAACCTGCTAGTTGATCTGGCCATGGTGCATCGCTGGTCAACATGACTTTGAGGTAGCTCTTGCTGCGTTTTTTCCACAGCAGCAAATCCTGTTCAGCGTCTCATTGCAGAAGGGGAATCTGGCCTAATGAAGCCCTCGTCAGGTACAGTCTACAGCTCTGTCCTGCTGGAGATCTTTGAATGCCAAATAAGAGACTAAATCCGAACTAAGGAATCTTCAATGTGATTTTGGCCAGTGGCTTCTTGACAACGACACCTCCTCCTCAGACACAGTCAGCTGCCTTGCCCCACTGTACTTTACCTTCTCAGACATTTTTCTGCAAAATTTCTTCTAAGTCTGAAGGTAAGTGGAGACCAGGTTGAATCCACTTCTTGCATCCGACCCGCGCTCCATTGCGGTCGGCCATAACTTCCGACTTTGCTCCAGTCTTACGCGAATGGGTGTCAACGGTTGGTACTTTCATCTTCTAGATTCTAGTTTTCACTTTAAATCTTAAAAGTTCATAAATCTAGTTCTACTGATTTGATTTTTACAGCTTTGGTGTCATATAATTTATTAAAATGTACTCTATTTTTCTAAATTGGTGTGGGATTTTTCGAGTTGTGTTTTCACTTTATTACTGTTTGTGTGCTGCATACATACTTTACACATTGCCTTTAAGTTAAGCCTGACTGATTTTGTGCCAAGCTACCAGAGGGTTAAGCACAAGTTAATTTAGTGACTTTAATGATACACCCTGAAGGTGATTGTTGCTGTTGTTTGAGAAGGGCTCACATCCTGCTTAACCAACAACCCGATTTCTCACACATGCCATTTAGAAAAAGTCACTGAATTTGAGACACACTTTATAACTTTTGATACTATTGACTAATATACGACAAATATAGTAAGGAAGAATTTATAAAGCCCTTACTTCCATTGTTTGGTGCAAAGTTGCTAAGAAAAAAAAGTTAATAAGGAGGAACACTGGACTTCTTATGGATTCCTTTGTCAACCTTAAGTGTCTGTCACCCTGATATAAATGAATGAGGGCTATTTAAACTTGAGACTCTACAGTTCTCAATAGGCTTTAAGTAGTGGGATCCCAAGAATTGCTGCTTTGTATCCCCAACATTTCCTGGGGCTTTGGGGCCAAATTGCTTCCCAGTTAGTGTTGGTGCCCGCTTGTTTGGCATGGCCCTCGCATTGCACTAAGGCCATGAACCAGATGAAGGAAAGCAGGAGTGAGCACCAGGGCTTGCTGGCTGCCTCATCTCACCGAGACTCACTGCCACCTATCCAGAGCTCTGGGAAGCTGGACTCAATAGTCATCATGATGAGGACTGACCTGCAAGCCAAGCTCTATCAAAGCCAAGCAAATGTGTATGACCATCAGGTCCGCATTGCAAGGAGGGATGGGCAGTGCTGAAAGGGCTTAAAGCATCACCAGAACTTGTTACTCCTCCCTACCTGAGTTAAGGTCCACATTCAGGCTAAAGAACAGCTCTTAAAAACCACAGTTAAAATAGGTCTTCGCCCTTTTCTTAAACTGCTTGACGATGAGCAGTGCTTTCGTTTCTTCCTACCTTGGTCACCAACAGTGGACCAACCACATTGGTTGAGTACACATGCAGCAAGTCTTCTGCAGCCACATTTTCAAGGGAGCATGGAGTCAGGATTCCAGCATTGTTGATCAGCACATTTAGACCAGCTCCTTTCAGGTGTGCCTCTACTTCTTTTGCAGCTTTGTTGACACTTTCAGGGTCTGTAACTTCTAAAAAACAGATAGCATCAATTCAGTAAAACTGGACACCCATATTGGTTATCCCAACACAATGGTTGCATCGTGGTTGAGTCTGTTATTCTTCTGAACAGAGAGCCATACATTTCCAAGAGTGATTGGTGCCGACGGGGTTGGCATCTCAGTTTTTCTTATACAAAAAAGTAAAACATTTAATTAAAGTACCATGTGGATCTTTCAATACAAGCACTTGAAACATTGCACACTGCCTGCTGCTTTGTTTTGTCAGGGATCTTTACATCTGAAAGGATACAGCATATTTAAAATGCAGGCACTTCCAGACTGACATTGACCATTTTAGGTCTTTCAATATTGTAAAGGATTTTATGTAAGCCCATGAACGGCTAATAAACAATGACAACCTCACTGCAGATACCTAGACGGTCGTATGGGATAATAGTTTCCATCGCATCAACTCAAAAATAGTCAACGTAATTTTGTACTTGCAACTACTGTCGAGCAAACTAATACATTAGGTAACTACACAAAAATACAGTAACAAAATGATGGCATAAATGTGCTGGACCACAGGTGGAACCATGTAGGAATGAGAATGGAGAGATGAAACAGGTGACACCAATTATTAATCATAACAACGAACAGTTTCAGCATCAAGCAATTGTCGGTACAAATCAACACTAGAAAAACATCACAAAGAAATATTTAACCAAGGACCTAGTCATGGAGGTTTTTTCATAACAGTGAAACGGGTCCTGGTAGTGTGCCCACTTCCCAGTTCCAAGACGCACTAGTGTTAACCCGTAGGTTCACTAAAATGAACAACGAAGTCTTTCAAAAAATGTACGCAAAAGCTTGATGCTGTTTAATTGGTTCATTTAATTTCGATTGTCAAAAATAATTCCCAGTCAGTATGGTTCTGTCAAATTCAGTGATCCTCAAAATGCCACCTCAACATCGATTTACTTTAGATTTTTTTTTTTAATAAGTTGTTTTGTTGCTGTCCGAGCTGAGCTGTGTTTTGCACACACTGCAATCAATGTTTTGTATTTTAACTATAGTTTTCCTAAGGTTTGCTGTGTATTCATTAGTGGACACTGAGCTGGGTCCCCCCATCTATTTGTATTGTTCAGAGTAGTGGATCTTCCATTTCTACTATAGTTTAGCAAGCCATTGGAACTGCACTTCTTCAGTGGTTGCCCTATAATTGATTCCTTACATATGGGTGGATCCTGTTTAGTCTAGGACATCTCTCCCCCAGTTCACTGCCAGTTCTCGGCTTATGTAAGGGCTTCCGTTTTCTTCTCCATATATGTGCAACCTATGTCAATGTATCATTTTTTCTTGTGTTTGTGTGTGTGTAATTGTAATTTCAATATTAATTATATTTTAGGTCTGGTATGACAGTTACAGCTGTCTGAAAGAGATCATGTAATAAACAAACAATAACATTTGATATGCTTTGGGTCAGCCCCTTTCAACCACTGCTTGCTAAAAGTCTTGTTCACAATTTGATTCGACTCACAGAACCACTTACAGAAGGGAATAGGTCAGCCCTCTTCCCTAAAATGTTTTGTGGATTCAGGAATAGGAGATATTCCTTAATATCATGGCCAACAGACTCATTCCTTGGCTCTAGTAGACTTCAGTTAACAGACTGTGCTTACGTCTGCAGCCTTAACTATAGGCAGGTTACTACAGATCTTATCAGCAGGATGACTCCAAGCTCTCAAAGCTCCAGTATTTAAATTGTTGTCTTCTTTTTTGTGGTTGCATCTTGATTTGTATTTCCACTGTGTCAACCTTAAGTTTCATCCTCATCATTGTATTTAAAGCCTGCAAGCCTCAAGTGAGGACTGGAGACTGACTACAGTTTCAGACATTTATAACAGTTACTCTTCAGCTTACTCTTACCAAGAACATTGGTGTTCTGATGACTCAGCCTTCTGGTCAAAAGAATCCTCTAAACATTCAGAGACAAAATCTCCACTCCAAACCTTTCACTTTTCATACATTCCAATACAGGAGAATTTTAGGGGCTGAGACACAGCCCAACATAGACAAAGCACAAAAGGTCAGGATAAAACTACTACTTAGGATGGTTTTGCTTTCTGGTGTAGTCAGCGGTACCTTAAGACTTATAGATTGATAATGGGGCAAAATGAATATGGGTTCAAATGATTGCTTAGGAGTCTGTGAAAAATGTACCTTTTCGTACAATCTCAGAGACTGCAGACCTACACAGGAATTAGAAAGAAATTTCAGACATGTAATGTATTCCTTCAGGAAGAAATCACTATTTTTGCTTCCCGTGCAAGCAGTTCTAGAGATGAATCAAAAACATAGTATTGGAGAGCGATCGAACACCTACCTAGCTGAATCACCTTCAAGTTGGAATGCTTGGCCGCTAGTTCATTCAATGCCTAAAAAATACAAGCAAGTACAAGTTCAAGTTTATGTTTAAAAGACTTATAAATATATGGCAAGTTGACAGAAAATGCATTTATCCCCTTCTGGCATAATTTCTGAACTTTCTTTCTCTTTCTACATTTTTTATATCTTAGTTCTCTGGCCACAAAATGTTTATTCTCGTTGTGTGAGCCTTCATCTACCATTTAAATAGTTTTTTTATTTCACCAGAAAAACGATAAACCAAGGGGAAACAACCAAGGCCACGCATTCTGCAGCACACTTAGAAAGAGGAAAACACCTCCAAGGATTGTTTTTGTGCAAGAAGGTGTCCCTGCCATCTCAATTGTGACACAGCACAGAGCAGAAAGTTATCTTGCTGTGTGCGCTGCGTCAAATAATGATAAATTCGGCCCTTAATTCTGTAGCTCTCTGGCTACAGACACAGACCTCTGCAGTTCATTAACTAATAGAGGTTACATAAAGTACTAGTGCCTTTCCCACTGATTAACTTAACTTTTATTTATTTTTCAATTAAGCTGCACGCTATTTTATATGTAATTACAAGGTGACAGACCAAAAAAGGTACGGAATGTTTTGGTTTTTGTCACACCTTTGACCCCACTCCCACTGCATGCAGCATCACAGTTCCCATATTTTGTATGCACTTCGACCTCCTCGGTCCATTCTCCCTGCAAAGCATGTCATCTGAATTACTTCCAACTTTAGGCCTACTCTGTAGGGGTTAGAATCCCATCAATCTTCTAGCTTATTCTTTCTCTTGTGGATGAAGTTAAAGAGCAGTTCTTGGTATCCTTTGAGGAGCTCATGTTCCCTTTCATGCAGATCTTAGTTGACTTTGTTCTGCTATGTTTTCTTGGAAGGGCATTGGAGGCTAACTCGTAGGCCTTTTCCAGTTGTTTCTTGAAATGCTTCATGAATAGAAATATCTCGAACCACTGACATTTCCAGTGATACTGATGCAGATGTAAACAAGTACTCCGCCATTCCTTACAAACATGAGATTGCAGGAAGGGAACACAATAGAATCCTGATTTATGCACTAGTATGTATCATGCTGGCTTTACATGGGTCTCTGGTAGGGCTTAAGAATGTCCAGCAGCAGGTAAGTCAGTCAGTCAGTCAGTAAAACTTTATTGGGCCAATATGGCCATAAAAGAATAGCAGCAATAAACAAACTGTTAAAACCATGATAAAAATACAGTCAATATGATAAGATACAATAGAAACAATTCAGGACTGACAATTTACCCTTATCCTTGTGGCTATACTGGTCAAATAGCAAGATTATTTATCACAAAAAGCAGCAGTGGACATACAGTTAAAAACAATTCAAAAACAGAAAAAGATGCAGTAAAAACAGTTCAAGGCTTTTGATTTTGCCAATATCATATTCTCTCTTCTGACTAAGAGAGTGACAAATATAGCCAATAGTAGAATGACAGACTGTTTCAGAGTTCAGGCACTGCAAGAGTTTGAGGCTTTGACTAGTCGATTTACAGTTTGTAGAGCGTAAAAGGGGACGGAGAAATTGGGTTCTGGGAACAGTGTAAAAGCTACAAAAAAACATAAAGTGCATAATGGATTGCTGAATATTATTGTCATAGGGACAGCAGGGCAAAGACGGAAACCAGCAGCCCTGCTGGGGGAAGGCAGCCAGAAAGTGAACATTACACATTCTAAAATGTGTTAAACTCCTTGGGGCAGATTTACAAGCCCCTTGCACCACTTTTGCGTCATTTTTAACATGGGAAAAGTGACGCAAAAGTGGCGCAAGGGGCTTGTAAATCTGCCCCCTGGTTAGGAATCCGAACTAAGGGGGTCATTACGATGGCGTAACGATCGCCACTGCCGGGCCGGCAGTGGCGACCGTTACGCCATCGTAACGTGAATTACCCACTGCCATATTACGATGGCGGTGGGTATCGCGGCGGACGCAAAGTGCGTCCGCCGCTTTTCCGCCGGTCGGCAATTGTTACAATTGCCGGGCCGGGCGGAAGCAGGGGCCCAAATATGGTGGCGGTGCCATCACGCTGACCCTCGCTCTCTGCGAGTCAGGCATTTCTGTGGCACTTTTGACAGGAGCATGCGCTAGTGCACATGTGTCCCAGTCGCAGGTTTTGCCGGGCTTCTCTAGTGTCAGCCCTGGCCCCCCTGTGACCTACAAAGCTGTCAGACCACGCCCACCTGTGACGAACAGCACCCTGGGTGCTATCAGCTACAGCCCATTTTCTTTGCATGGCCGTGTGTCAATCAGAGAGGGCGCACCTATCCCAGCTCGTCACAGAGTGGTGTGCGATCAATAATCCTTGTTAATTACACTAGACCCTCTGATACGCTGGGAAAGAGGTGGGGCTCAGACAAGGCCGTGGTGCTCAGTGTGTCAAATGATCTGAAGTCCGATGGAGAATGAGACCTGAAGAACATTAATGCAGCCGTTAATGCACTAAATAAGGGATGACAACACAGACAACTTACCTGTAGGCACAGACTAATCCTGTGAGGCACCTCAGGGCACATATACTAAGCTCCGGAGGCGCTGGTGGAATCTCAGGGTGCACAGTCCTGCAGTGGCATGAGAGTGGATATGTAGGAAAGTAGGATCTGCTTCTTATGGTTACCCCCACTTTTTGCTTGATGTTGCACTGTTTTTGACTAGTCTGACTGGGATCCTGCTAATCAGGACCACAGTCTATCTGCTTTCTCCTTTAAATTGTTGCATGTACTTTGGTACACTCCAGATTGGATACTGGGGTACCCTTATCAGTCCCTAGTATATGGTACACATGTACCCAGGGCATAGGTACCCCAGAGACCTCCCATGGGCTGAAGCATGTATTATGCCACCCATGAGAGGCCATGCAAAATGGAACTACAGGTCTGCTACTGCAACCTGTGTAAGCTGGTGCTTGCACCACTTACTTTAGATATAGGTTCCCTATATCTATAGGTCATTATACTAAAAACTTATAAGTCACCCCTATAGCAGGCCTTAACAATCCTGAAGGCAGGGTGCTGGGTTTTACGTGAGAAGGTGCCCCTGCATGAGCAGAGCCCCTCTGCAGCCTTCGGAGACCATTCTCCCGGGTTGTCGGTGACTCAGCCGGACATATAGGTAGAGGTGCATTATAAACTCGCGGTAAATGCTATCTCGAAAACGGCTGCATAGAAACATATCGTGTTTGGTATCAAACACCTTGGAATCATACCTGAGGTATGATTCCACCCTTCAGAAGTGAGCTTCGTGGAGTCACTGGTCTATCCGGTGCCAGCCTTCTCGACCCGGTCAGCACAAAATGGATGCTGCCGACCAGAGACACATTTCTGCCCTCCTGCTGCTGAGCCAAGCTCGAGCAGAGGAAGGCAGCACAATAGGCATCCTCTCACAGGGAGGTGTGACCACCTCCCAGACAGGATTTAGTGTATTGGGGCTGGGTGGGTGCACTCTGAGAGAGAGCCTGAAAGTCTGCACCTGGGGCACATTTGGTGTCCCTGTGCATAGTCCAGCTCAAACCAGTTCTGGGAGCCATTTGCTCCTGCTCCGGCGCGAAACTGGACAAAGGACATAGGTGTAACCACCCCTCTGTCCTGACCCTCCCCTAGGAGGGTCCCCCGAATCTGTCCAACCCTCTCCTGTGGGTACAAAAGGGCTTACCTGACTGTAGCTCTTTAGATTTTACGTGGACAAGATTCTACAAAAAGAAACCACTGACCTTCGACCGTCTGGACACTCTGGACTTCACTGGACTTCGACTGGGCCCGACTTAGTCTCCCTCTCTGTCCAAAGCTTTGTCTGTGCCTTTGCTCCATACAGGCTCCGTGCAGGACCTGTGGTGCACTAAGGACAACTGAATAATCTCCCTTGGAGTGAAGGAGTCACTCCCCTGCACTAGCAGGCACCTCAACGCAACTGACCGGTCTGCTGCTTCCGAGCTCCTGCGGACTCCGAAGATCTCAGCAACACAGGAGGTGGGTTTTCGAAGGTCCTGGAGGTCGATCTGCCCTCTCAGCAAGTTTGAGGCCAGTATCCCTCGTGGAGACTGCATAACCCAAACCCCTGTGCACCGCGTCCATTTGCAGTTGCATATGCTTGTTGGCGATTCCCGAGCTTGTGCATTGGACTCCGTGTAGTCCTGAACCTGAGCAGTATTTGCACCAAAGAACTCCGGCCTCCTCACACCGAGTGCTCCGTGGGCTGGTACTTTGCAATCTTGCTTGAGGTCCCCTCGCGACTCCTGGTCATTCGGCCTGTGGGTCCCCTTGAGGGTCATCTTGATTTCTATTGGGCTTCCCTGGTTGCTCCAGACGTGCCCCGACTCTCTCACCGTAACCTGCTTGACCTTCCTGCGTGCGTTGCTTTTGCCAAGGCTTGTTGGTGCTCCAGCCGGACACCGACACCCCAGCACTCGGCATCCTTCGTGGGACAGCTCGCATCTGGCTCCTGGTCATCGTCGACGTCTCCTGGTCCTCGTGGCTGCAGAGTCAAGCATCACTTCTTCGCACCTGACATCGGTGGGCATTCGTCTACCGAGCCCCTGGTCACTCTGATGTGACCCAGACTCTTTCCCCCCGGCTTTCAGGTTCCTTCCTTCCAGAATCCAGGCTTGGATTCCACCGGACCCTTTTCACCTTCACGGCAGCAGTACTTCTTCGCAGCCCTCCATTGAGAACGACGGCGGTTTCCGACACCACTCCAGACCTATGTACCCGGCTCCTCTGGGATAGGTAGCTCGGGTACTACGGTATCCACGGGGGGTGGCTCTCCAACCTCTTAAGTTCCAAAGGGTTTCCTCAAAGTCCTCCTAGAAGGGTCCTTAAACTGTAAAATTGCAACCGCGACTTACCCATAGAATTGTACGGAGCCCGTGGTCATGTTAGCACACTGCACCCGTCCTCCGTGGGGTCCCTATCTACTCACCTTAGGTGGTTCCTTGGGGTCCCAGCGATTCTACGTGCTCCAGACCTTGTCTTGACCAGAGTCGTGGTTGTTATACCACTATTTTAGTATATGGTTTGGTCTCCCCCTGGAGCCCACTGTGTATTGTGCTACTTACAACTGTTCTATTGATCTCGTATTGTGTGCTTTATGTTCTATCCTCGTGTAGCGGATACTAGAGAGTGTTATATTAATAAATACATATTTTTATATAACTACTGGGTGGTTCTCCTTTCATTTGATCAATATACGAGGTGATATTCTGGTAAAACAAGCTGCTTTACATTCCTTCTAGATTAAGCCTGAAGGCTGCTCTCCACAGCTACCACTAGGATAGCTTTCTAAAGGTTATCTTTGACCTCATACATCATAAGGGTCGTTTGGACTGGTGCAAGGTGCCCACTTTAATTAGTGGACAGCATATACCAGGCCAACTTCTCACAGGATAAACACCATTTAGATGTGGATTCAGTGTTGCTCTGTTGATAACAATGTGCATGGATGTGTATGCTGAAGGACCATGCCTCCGTGTCTCTCTCTGCTGTATGTCTGTAGGCATCATTAAACTTGTTTGCGAAAGGCAGACACAATGCTAACTGAGTATGATGGGGGCGTAGGCAACATCTGCCAGGGAGGGAAGTAGTGATGGGTGGTAAACAATTATGAGAATGCCGGGACGGACCGAAGCTTAGATTTGGCTCCTAATTGCATACCATGCGAGAGAAATCCAGGTAAAGTGCCCTCTTTGTAATTGTAAATATTTCTCATTGCGGTTTCGACCCTCTTCACAAAACTCATGCAGCATAAAGTGTTGTGGAATAGCTGTTTGTTTGCGAATCAGTGACGTGGCCTGATTAGCTCTATTTGTAAGGATGTGACGATCTGTAAAAGTTTTTATGAGGAAGCTTAGATTCTTTCTGTAAACTGCTTGTAATCTCACTGCTGGACCCGAATGATGCTGCTTTTAAAGGCAGCAAAACACTGCCCATAAAAAATATATGCTCAGAGCATGCTGTTTATTCCTTAGTGTCGTGTGTTCACTATGCGATTTCCTGAGCACAGTGTTTTGTGGAAAATGATCGTTTGCCTGTTACATGTGGCATAAATGTGGCAAATGTGAAATAAATCTGTGAAACCAAATGGCTTCTCTATGAATTGCCATTTGTCCCACATTTCAGTATCTCTATTCCATGCCTTTGACTTATTCGTGTACGTTTGTTTTCTTAAAATTAACTGTGTACTTTCTCATGGAAGAATGTGACAATATTTTATGAGTTCCTTTATAAATGCTTGCAAAAGCTATTGGCTTTGGTGCAGGGGCATTAAGAGTCCTACATGACTGCTAGTTTTCTGACCCCCTCAGCACATTTTCTACGTCCGCTGGTACAAGCTTCCTGGGCCATGCTCTGAATGTGGTTCTATTTTTCCATGTGAATGTTGTGTGACTCTTCGGTCTACAAACACGTTACTTACAGATCAGAAGGTGCCACACTGGAGTACATTGTGCAACAGGCTTTCCTTGGTAGAATGTGGAGTCCACAAACTTCAGCTGTCCTAGGTCAAACTTTGAAAACTTCCAGTCAGTAATGGTTGCCTGGATACAGCATGTCATAGGAACATCTATGCCAGGTTGGTTTTTCATTCAGGTGGATTGGATGCTTTGCAAATGACCATTGAGGCCTATCCCTGCTCTGGGCAGTGTATTGGCTCCAAGGGCTTCTCTCAGTACTACTCTATGAAACCAATATCCAGTCCAGAGATGTTGCTTTCACAATCTGGTATCTTCCTGCATGAATCACGGTTGGTAGTCCTCAGACTACAGTGACTGATCATCAGGCTTTGTGACTTCCACTATACCTCTCACCACAGATACGCTAGCTAACAGATGGTATGTGACACCAGGCTGTGGATGTAACCTGCCTCCGCCATGTGCCAGGAACAGATTGACAACTGCAGTGGCTGCTTTGGGTATCATAATAGACTTAAATCTCTCTTCACGGCCAGTGAGCATGACCGAACAGTATAGAGGGGTCAGTTCTTGGTTGACTTCTTCCATCTCCCTTGGTAGTCTAATGAGCAAATTCACAAACTTCAATGACGTAGATAGCTAGCAAGTCGAGGGCAAGTCTAGGGCTCAAGGGACAGATGGCTGAAATACTTCTGGTACAGGGTTCTATATATGATCGTGACTTGAATTCATTCTCCAGTATTGTCATACAGCAATGTGCAACCAGGTCTACTGGAATGTCCATTTAGGTACCTACTAGTCACTTAGGTACTGACAAGTATGCTGGTTAACAATTCATTCTTCAGCTTGAGCAGTCTTCTCTGCTATAGACTTCACTGTCCACTACAAACACCTCCCCCACACAGTTCATCTTCCTTTACCTATTAGAATGGCAAATAGCAGGTCATTCAAATCCTAGCCATGATGTCTGAAAAAGCTTGACTTCCTACATGCATTCTGTAGAATCTAAAGGCTGTAAACAAGGAATGCAGAACTGAAACGTAAGACAGTAGGGGGAACAGGTCAGTCATATACTTGGACGGACCCACCCCATGCAACACTTTATGACAGCAGCAGTGGGCTTAGAAAATACAGTGCTTTCAAACTGGGAGCCAGTTCAGAATAATCAAATGACCAGAAATACTGGCCAATCTAGGGAAACCCAATATAATTATTGCTGATGCATTCTGAATCAGTTGAAGTTGATGTATAAGGAAAGAAGTAAGACAGATCAACAGTGCATTGAAGTAATCAAGTCTGCTTTTAATCAATAGCTGCACCAGAGTTATCATAGAAGAGCTCTGCGCAGAAGAAATGATTTTCCAGAGAATCTTTATTATGCCGAATCAGGTGGGCCGTAAATTTATTAATATGGGTCTGGAAAGAAAAGCTGCTGTCAACAATAACAGTGATATTATGGGCACTGGAATGGGCTCTGGAAGTTACCCAGACATTGAGGTCACCAGTTTGACGACTGAATAGGAGGATTTCCAAACATTAGACCTCAGTCTGATCTTCATTTAGCCTCAAGGAACTGGCATCCATTCAATGGGCTACTGATGTTAAATACTGCTGAAATTGGTCATCTGACTACACTCAGAATAATCGAGGTGTCATTGGCATGACTCCAACTGAAACCTGGAGGAGCTGATGAGATTAGCAAGCAGCATTACATATACATTGAACAAAGTCTAAGACAACAATGAGCCTTGGGGAACCCCGCAGGCCAGCTGTTGATAGGTAAAGTGGAAAAGACACAGATGAAAAGCTGGTGACCTCATGCTCCAAAAAGATTTAAACCAACCTAGCACCTTCTCCTGCAAACCTACAACACTTACTAAGTCTGTCTAGGAGAATCTTGTATGAGCTTGTGTTGAAGGTCACCAACAGATCAAGGAAAATAAGGGCCGCAGAGGCCCCAGTGTCAAATATCATGCGGTGGCACTGCAGGTGGCGGGTAACGCCTCTCAGTGCTGAAGAAAGGGCGGAAGATAGATTGAAATGTGTTGAGAACATTTTCTTCAACGCAACATGACAACAGGGGGTTAACATAGCTTTCCATGATTTTGGCAATTGCTTGAAGGAAGGATATAGGTGAATAATAAGCCAGAGTGAGCAGATCCATACACAGTTTCTGAAGTATTGGGTTGACAGATGCAATTTTGCAAACATAAGGGACCTGACCCAGTCCAAAAGAATAATTACAGATGGAGGCAAGCCCAGCAGCCACTAGAGGCACTATGATCTAGAGACATTTAGCAGGACAAGGGTTAAGAGGGGAGCCTGAGCTAATAGAGGTAAAATGAAAAAATATACAATCCATAGTTACTGAACCGAACCCTAACAAGGGTGATGAAATATACATAGACGGTGTTGGAGGGAGTCTTCAAATCAGCATTGGGACACTGTTGGAAGAGGTCCAAAAGGACGAGAGGAGACGCACAATCTATTCATGAAATATATTGGCTAGCTCTGAGCATTTGTGAAGCAATGATGGGAGAGTTGAGGGTTTCAGGATTGGAAAAAGATTTATAAATTACAAAAACCTCTTTTGTGGTGTCTTTGCATCACTGGTCCTTTCTTGATGAATTTGTGTATGAGCATTCCTAAGAGGGACTTTGTAATTCTTGAACTTGTTTGTAGATCTGTTTGTCTTAAATTGTAGTTGGGCCGCCAACATTTTTCAAATCTTTTGCTTCTCCTCTTGGCTGAGGTCAAATCAAATGTGAACCAAGGGGCAGATGGAGTGGAGCAATGTGAAGGAAAATATTTGCTAGGTAGTATTAGATCTAATGCCCTGTTAATCTACTTACTGAAACGTCTACATACTTGTTAATAATACCATGAAGATCAGGCACTGTCCACTCCAAATAAGTCCATTTTGCAGGATCCAAATTTGACCATGGTAGATAGGTTATAGCAGTGGTCCTTAACCTGTGGTCCGGAGACCCCTTGGGGTCCACAATGCCTCTTCAGGGGGTCCGGCTACGGTTTTACAAAACTAAATAACATTACAAGTAATAAATTAAAATTAATAAAATATAGACAAATAAAAAAGCAATTTTGAAAATCTGAAAAAGTTTCAAAATTTGATAATGAAAAACTAAATATTCCAATATTTGGGAGTTTGTTTGGTGTACAAATCTTTTTCTATTTTTGTGTATTATTCTGAAAGTCCAATCGTAGAAATTGCTTGGGCTGTGGGTTCCCTACTTCCAATAATGATTCAGTGGGGGTCTACAATAGTAAAAAGGTTAAGACCTGCTGTTGTAGAGGATACCTTAGTTGTTTTTTCTTGCCTATCTCTGAGAAATAATAGAAATTGCCTTATGGCCAGACCATGTTGATTCTAGAATGGAAAGGATATCAACTAGATCCTCACTGGAGTATATTTGATCAAAGGTACAACCACCTGAGTGGGTAGATCCTTTGACACATTCAGTTAAATCAAAGACTGCACAGATATTTAACAAATCTAATGCAACCTTATCTGTTTTGCTGTCCTCACGAAAAATAAAATTCCAAGTAAAATGTCATTATTAGCATCGAAAATGTGCTGAGGTGATAGCTTCTTGAATCATTGTAATAAAATTCTAAACTGAAGCAGGAGGCCCGTAGATTAGCACAATCTTGATTGACTCATTCGGATTAATTAGAATGTTAATGGAAGTATATTCTGTATTGGATAATGTATTAATTATCCAGAGTGAGACAGTTAATTGCTTCTTATGTATGACCGCTATGCATTTCACACAACACAGTGTACAAATAGATGCTTAAAGATGATATCCAGGAGAATAGCCAAAGCAAGGTCCAGTGCAGACTCTTCTTTGATCCAACTTTCAGTTATAAATGCTACATCCACAGTGGAGTCTGACCCAGTTCAAAAGAATTAAAGATGGAGGCAAGCTCGGGAGCCACTACAGGTGCTATTTTCCTGAAACATTTAGCAGGACAAGAGTCAAGAGGGGCGCCTGAGCTAATAGAGTTAAGGTTAGAAAAAATAAAATCCATAGTTACTGGACAAAATTCCAACCAGCATGACAAAATACACATAGATGGTGTTGGACAAGTCACAGTAACTGTCGTGTAGTTCCTAAACATGTATAGGATCTGCGTGTTTGTTGGACAGCATAAACTAAGGGATTGGTGTCAAGACTGATTTCGGACACCCCCGCAGGATATGTCGGCCTATAGACCAGCTAGCTCACAGTGCCACCATAAGCCCCCTAACCTTACCAAGGAGCGAATAGTTTCTGGCAACCATCGAACATGACAACCCAAACGTGATATCTGCACTGCCACTCGGCGAAGCAAAGCCTGAGACGAAGCAAAATAGCATGCTGAATCTGCGAAGGAATACGAAGTTGAGAGCCATTATTTTTAAGTTTGTTTCCTGCAGCAATATTATGTGTGCATTTAAAGATCTAAGCCAAGCTAACATACCCCGACATTTAAGTCTGTTATTTAACCCATGCACATTGTATGAGATGATTTTCAACCTATTACGTGACTGCATAATCTACTGCATTTTTTCTATTTTTACCCACATATGCACCTCTTGTCCGTGTTCAAACTCTTGCCCATGTTCATCCCTTTCCCCTCCCCCTTGACCCCTGAACCATCGCCCAACCACCTCAAGACCTGGAGCGTGACCCATCCCAAGTTCCCTTGCAGCCCACATCCCCCACCCATCAACCTTCCTGAGCCCAATCCCCCTGCCCCCCCTCCCTCATTTCCACTCCCCTTATAGTGGTGCCTTCACATTGGCACCATGAGATCGTCTAAGGCTACCTAAGGCATCTTCTTTCACCAATACAGAAACAGAAGAAAGGAAAGGAAAAATGAAAGAAAGGGGGGAGATTAACGATTTATAGCCTCCAAAAAGAAAAGCAGTATGACAAACAATAAGAAGTAACGCAGGTTGGATCTAATCCCCATCAATCAATATAAAGGAGATTACACACAGATTCATCCAGTGGCGGAACAGGAATATGTGATGTTACACCGCGAGCAAATACCACGTGGTAGGTAACAACGCGGTCGTTACATCGTCCGCGTTATTACCACGCATGGCATTACATCGCAAGTCGTTTCAACGACTTGTGCTAGATGGCGCGCTTGATTTAGGAATAGTATAAATTACTATTCCTACTCCAGTTAGCGTAACAGCAGGGAAGGTGTTTGATTTAAAATCCAACACATTCCCTGGTGTTGCGCGCCATCTTGCGCAAGTCGTTGAAAGGACTTGCGATGTAATGCCATGCGTGGTAACAACGCAGACGATGTAACGTCCGCGTTATCTACCCGCGTGGTATTACCAGCGTTGTAAACGCTGTCTCCAGCGGAACAGTATCGAAGCATTATTATGCCTGCTGTCATTTCTTTGATTACTACTCCATGTGCTGCCTCAAGTGCTGGCATTTCTACCACCCACCCCCCATTTTCTGCCCTGACTGTTGAATTGTCTGCAGAAAATCTTGCGCTTGTTCTACGGAATGAAAAATTCAAAAACGGCTCTTAAAAAGAACTTTTAGCTTAGATTGCTGGATAATACTAGTGGGTGCACCAGCTTGCTGAAAGTTATTGATTAAACTCCTGAATTCCTTTCTGCGGCGAGCTGACATGGCAAACATATCGGAGAAAATCATAAAGGAGAAGTCCCCTGGAATCTGACATAGCTTATCCTTTATGGCATTGGAGAGAATCTGTTCTTTGTTCCTATAGTCTCCAAAATGTACAAGTAATGTCCAAGGGTACTTGGCGCCGGGAGGTTGGACTGTGGGGACACAATGTGCTAGTTAAATCCAATTTATGAGTTTCCGCTTCTGGATAAACTTATTTTTTCACTAGATCAGAGATGAGGCCGACAACAGTTGGTCCATTTTCACGCCTTTCAGGAATACCAGTAAACCTTAAGTTCGCACGGTGCAATCTATTTTCCGCATCATCAATTTTGGTCTGCAGGCCCGTTAGCTGGAAGTTTAACAATGGAAGCGTCCTGTTGTGGCCTTACATCCTCTAAATCTGACACCCGTTGTTCAACCACAGATAAGCGTATAGTTAAATTCTGCATATTCTGGTTGATGGGATTCAGCTGTTGTTCAGTCTTTTTATTAGCCTCCGCCTGAGACCTTCATTGTCTTGAGCGCATGCAAAATTTGATGAAGAAGGGACTCTGTAGAAGAGATACTTTCGTTTTTAGGTCTCGCCTAGCGTTGCTGCGCACATGCGCAGCTCGCTCGGCGAGATTTCATGCTAATGAGTACTTTTACAAAAGGCCTTTAAGACCCGCCCCTCTTTCCCATTGGCTGGCGTCACCGTTTATGCTAAACGGTGGCCAGCCATTGGAAAAGAGCTATTTATGTTGCCTTCCTTTGGCTTTTTGGGACGTCCCACTTGGACTGTCTCGCCTGCTTTCCGTTCGTCGTAAACGATTTCTTATCTTTATGGGGGCAAGTGTTTAAACACTTGGCCCCATAAAGACAAGAGATCGGCTGCAGCGCGGTCCTCTTTCACTTTCGGGAACACTGTTTTGAAATCTTTTCCAGAATCCACTTCCTGACATTGTAAGTTTACCTTACATGTTCCGACTATGACCGGAATGCAAGCGAAAGTGAAAAAAATCTTCACAGAGATGATTCCAAACTAGATTCCTTTTGCACTAACCGACATTTCTTTGCATAAAATCAGATTATCTGAAAGCTCCCTTGCGTGCGGCCCTGCTGGTGAGGTAAACAAGTGATAGCGGACTCCATGATCAAAGGTGACGCCTCTAAGAGACCCCATCTTCCTCAGCACTTAGGGCAATTTTTCATTTCATTATTCACTCCTCGTAGCCCAGTGAAGCCGTCTCTCCTGCCCTTCTTGTTTGAGGTTTATATTTGGAACATAAATTCCAGGCTGAAGCAGTGATAGCTTATCTTTTGTGTGCATAGTTTATCATTTAGTGATTGCCTTTGCAGATAGGGAGCAGCCATATGTAAAGCAGTCCTGGCCCCGCTCCAAACGTAGCAGTAACTACCTCATTTTGAACTTATTGAGCCTCATCGGTCAGATACAACTTGGTCCGAGTCTGTAGTGACACAAAAGAACTGAAAACGATGGAATGGAATGTCCCAGTCAATACCAGTGGAATGTATGACGTTACTACGACATACAATCCCACGCAGAAGGTTACAACGCGGATGTTACATCGTCCACGTTGTTACCACGCATGGTTTTACATCGCAAGTCGTTTCTACGACTTGCACTAGATGGCGCGCTGGACTTAGGAATAGTATAAATTACTATTCCTACTCCAGTTAGCGCAACAGTAGGGAATGTGTTGGATTTAAAATCCAACACATTCCTTGGTGTTGCTGCGCATCTAGCGCAAGTCGTAGAAACGACTTGCGATGTAATGCTAGCGTGGTAACAACGCGGACGATGTAACGTCCGCGTTGTTACCTACCCGCGTGGTGTTGACAGCGTTATAAACGCTGTTTCCCATACCAGTGATTCAGATAATTCCAAGCACTTGTTTTTTCTCTCATTTTTTGGTGCATCGTGTCTAGCTGGAGGCTATCTTTTTCATCACGACATTGTTCCACACTGGAGTCAGACATTGCCAGCTGAGAAAGACTTTCATATCTTCAATAGTTTCATCTGCAAGGAGTCCCCAACTTGAGCCGTACTTTATGAAAGGATGCACGTGCCTCCGATGGCTCTGTAATAGCATCTTATCCCGGTATTGACAGGGCCGGGCGGTGGTCTGCTCCAGCTGTTTATTAAAAGCACATGCTACAATGTGGTTTGCAAACTCGAACAGTATCTGCTCACAAGAGTAATCGTGAGAGAATGCTACATTTAAAGGATGCCGAAGTTTGTTCCTCTGGGTGTGTGTCTGTCTGTGCCCGCGAGTCCCAAGGCAGGGGGACGACTTCACAGTTAGCTTGAAATGGCTCGGGACACATCGAAATGCATACATTATTTATCAGGTGTTTCTCATGCTTTAAAAGGCAAGATGGCTTCCACGTACCGGTGGCCCCTGCATTTAACACAGCCTCTCGAGAAGCAAAACGAAAGTACGTGTTTTTTCTGCAATTTCCCATGTACAGGCTATAAGGAAGAGAATACACAAATATAACCCCCCTCTATACATTATAAAGAACGGGAATTGTACTTGTCCCACCTTAAATATAGAAAACTCCCGCGGCGCTAGAAAAGTTTAAAGACGTGGTGCTCCCCTGCACTGCGTGTGTTTAAAAGCGGAGAGAAGGTGAAAGACGTGGTGCTCCCCTGCACTGCGTGTGCTTACAAGCTTACAGAAGGTTAAAGACGTGGTGCTCCCCTGCACTGCGTGTGCTTAGAAGCGGAGAGAAGGTTAAAGAAGGTGGTGCTCCCCTGCACTGCGTGTGCTTAGAAGCGGAGAGAGGGTGAAAGACGTGGTGCTCCCCTGCACTGCGTGTGTTTAGAAGCGGAGAGAAGGTTAAAGACGAGGTGCTCCCCTGCACTGCGTGTGCTTAGAAGCGGAGAGAAGGTGAAAGACGTGGTGCTCCCCTGCACTGCGTGTGCTTAGAAGCGGAGAGAAGGTGAAAGACGTGGTGCTCCCCTGCACTGCGTGTGTTTAGAAGCGGAGAGAAGGTTAAAGACGTGGTGCTCCCCTGCACCGCGTGTGCTTAGAAGCGGAGAGAAGGTGAAATACGTGGTGCTCCCCTGCACTGCGTGTGTTTACAAGCAGAGAGAAGGTTAAAGACGTGGGGGCCCTTAGTCAGTCCAGAGTTACCCACTGCATCTGATTACAGGTTACTAATGTTCAGCATGTGTATTTAATTATTTCCATAATCCTTGCGTGTGTGCATAAAAGAACATTGCCCTAATACGATAAAAAAAAAAAAATGATGCATATAAAATTAATTACGCTAGGCTCTTTTAGTGAACGTTCGTTGTGAGTCTGAAAACATCCTTTTCAAGATGGAGGGCTGTGAGGAGTTAAAGTTACAACACACACCCTTCTAGCGATGACGTACACACGGAGCTGCTTCAGCTACAAAGAGTGGTTTTGGCAGGCTGGAGTCAGCCGATCCTCAGTATAGTGGTCAGTATACCCGCCTGTCCCGCTGGAGACCCGGGTTCAATTCCCCAACGGGGAGAGCAATTGAATTTTTAAATTTATTTATAATGCTTGTACATTTTAGAAGTGCTATATATTTTGAACGCACTCTACAATATATTTGAGCTATTCACATTACACATAATAATGCCTTTTATTTTTAAAACTTAAATAAAAGGCATTGTCATTTACAATGCCAATAGCTTAAACTCGCGTAAATGCGAGACCTATTGCATTGCGAATGCTTGTTGGTTTTGCCAGCCGCACTATTGTCGAAAGCAGCCTGAATCGGGAAGAGTCTTCACAGTCTGCAAAATTGCTCCATTCGCTCCCTGTTGATTCTCCCACATCATTGGCGATGATGGAGCAAGGTCTGTCATTAACACCTGCTGCGAGTTCGTGTTAATGCCCGGGTTTCGAGGAACAGAGTTACTTCTAATCTGATCTTGCGCAAAAACATTATGATCAGGTCTCTGAGGATCCACATCTTTGGAGGGCTAGCTTTTTCATCCTTGCTTCAGCTGCCCTGTCAGTGCCTGAGGCTTTGGTTGCAGACTCAGGAATGGAGCTAATACAAGATGGTTTTGTGGCAGACATAAGGGGTGCCTTTTCCTTGCCATTTACCTCCGCCTGAAGTGTTTCTGTTTCGTCTGCCTGAAGCAACCATTTGCCCTGCTGGAGTGTGCAAGAAAATAACTGGGTGAGGGAGAGGAAGGCTGTATTCCTGCTGCCATGGATGAGAGCCCCTGCACTTTCTCCACTAGGTTATAGCACTGCTTGTGTCTTGACTTTGTGGACACTTAGAGTTACGTGGTTTAATCAGTGAGTTGCAGGAAATTTGTTTCATTATCCACACATACTTATACTTGACAGCCAAGCTCTGGGATTTGTCTTGAAAGCTGCACCTGCAACTACACAGGCCGCTTCTTTAGCCACCAGGAATCCTCCCTACCTCAGAGAAGCCTAATGCATTCAATTAGAGGAATTCTCCAGCAGGTATTTTCCGTATATCCTGATTGGTTTGGTTTGGTTTGGTGCAGAAATTGATATCCAGATTAGTCTCTCTCGGCTTCCCCTCAGCAAGATCTCGTAGTTACATTCACTGACATGATGGATATTAGGTGACAGACGGTAGCAACACAAAAAGATGATGGCCGGAAGACTGAACATTGTCAAACATTCACCCCCAGTCACGGATCTTGGTTAAATCCATCACTTTTTGTTCACCATGCCACCCCAGTTTGGGCCCAGCCTTATGCAAATAAGGCATGACCCTGCTCCCCATGGGAACAGTCCAGCCGGGACTGCCAGGCCAGGTTCTCCCTGGATTGAAAAACAAGCACCCTGGGACCGGTTTCGGGGTATCACTCCTATTCAGACAGGTTAACTTGAATCCAGTGGCATAGCGAGCACAGGACCCACATCTGGGCATACCCTTCCCACTTAGGGTGACTGCAGCAACACAAAAAGATGGAGGGAATGCTGATCATTTTTTGCTCACCACGCCATCCAGGTTGGACCCAGCCATATGCAAATCAATCTTGACCCTGCTCTCCATGGGACCAGTCCAGCCCAAACTGCCAGGTCCTCCCTGGACCGTAAAACGAGCATTCTGGGGTCAGTTTCGGGGTATTACCCCTCATCAGCCAGGCTAACTTGAATCCAGTAGCATAGTGAGCACAGGACTCGCATATGGCTCAGCCTCCTTAAGATAAGTATGATCTTGGAAGCCTTTATGGTATAAGGGGTGTATGCATCTCTAAAGATGCTGGAGTACTGAAGTGGATTAGGCGACAGGTGGATCAGCTGGAGATAATGTTGCCACCATTAGTAGTTTCAAAATCCACTGATTACACAAGAATTGTGACAGAAATCCAGATTTCTCACATTTTTCAGGTCTTTGCTGTGAGGGAGGATAATTATCTGGGAGCAAATGACAGGGCCTAACAATACAGGGAAGGAAAGAGACCTGGCAGAATTCTGCCATGGTTGATCAGGAGTGCAAAAACTGGTATACCATGGTCAGACTCGAAACATCCAATGCTTTTTAGGTCTTGCCTAGGAAGCGCTTGCACTGTCTCTTCAAGACATGCTCTATTCAGGTAAGGACTTTGAGGTCCGCCCACTCTCCGCCCATCTTTTCAATTGGCTGCTGTCACTGTCCTTTGTTAATGGTGGCTTTTGATTTAATAGGCTTAGTAGTCCCTCCTTAGTACCTACTTTCCTCCTGTTGTAACTTCCCATAGGGACATCCCCATTTACATGTGTTGGTACTCTGTATGTTTTAATTGTAGTCTGTGAGCACTATTTTCTTAATTGCCTCTCTCTTGTCGGCTGTTGCACGCAGGACACGCTCTCCAGCAACTGATTTTTTCTTTTTAAACTGCATGGCACGCCGCCGTGCCTTTTTTGTTGTATGTGCAAGCCGTTATTTACTTTTTAAAGCAGCGCACCACACTTTTTTTTTTAAGCTGTGCGGCACGCCTTGTTTATTTTATTTTTTTCCAGTTGTGCATAATATGTTTTAATTTCAGCACCGCGGCATGCCGCACTTAATTATTATTATTATTTTTTTTATCAGCCGCACACGTTTTAATTTCAGCAGCGTTGCATGCCACGCTGCCACTTAAACAATAGCGGCGCGCCTAAAATGACTTGTGTCCCTAAAAAAATCGCCATATCATACGATACCTAACCGTTATATTTATTAAATACGTGCAAACTAAGAACATTTTACCATTCCAAGATGGCGCCCTTGTTTGAGAAGAGTTGCATGACCATGTTGAGCAGTTTCAGTTCTTCTTATATTGCCTACAGACACCGCTTTTTTTTCACAGGTTCGCTATATGGGGCTCAGGGCACACTTGTTTGTGCTAGTGGCTTTACTCCGTGCGTGCGGCCGATGCTGCATGGGCGTGTCCGCGGCTTCCGCCACCGTGTTGTTTTGCTTCAGAGTGAAAGGCAATCCCAGAGTCACAAACAACTAGACAATTGGAGCGCAGCGGGTCAAAGTAGAAGTGCAAGTGAACCGTTGCGCGAGGTATGTTAAAAGCTTTGGGGCTGAGGGAGTAGCCACAAAGCTTTGTCTAAAACCGTTCTGTGTCCTGAGGCCAGCCACTGCTTCAATCATTTGACAGCAGACCGGGTAGTTAACTGCCCCGACACTATTCGCCCCACATTCTTCATTATTACTCTTGTCCAAGGTGGGCCACTTCTTCCCTGGTCGTATCCTTTCACCCTCACCCCGCCAGCCCAGTGACCCACTGGCCTGTTACCAACCATTTCCAACTATGGCTTTTCAAAAACTCATGCCTCAACCATGCCATGCCTGCTGCCTCAATTCGGTCACTTTATGTGGCATCCCAGGCTGTCAGAGCCATATTCTACTTCTTCAGTGGGCTGTCGCCACTTTTACCTCACATATGAGCTATCACTCCTGAATGACCGGCTGCTTTTCCTGACTTGCCCCCACAGCCACTGCTCTGTTGCATCTCTGAAATACACAGGGGTGCCTAGAATTTCAAAAATGGAGAATGGATGTGTGGAAAAAATGGGCTTGCGTAGCGAGCATTATAGATAAAAGAAATTGTCATTTACAATCCTAATAGCTCTAACTCTAACAAATGCAAGATCTATCGCATTGCAAATGCTTGTTTAGTTTATGGACATGAAGCTACACTAATTTAACCTATTATTCTTATCTTAGTCCAATCCTACACTAGTCAATACTCAGATGGATCAGTTTCCTGAAGAGGTAGCTTTAGCATCAATCAATGACGCTGCCCTCTCTGAACCGATTACAGTGGATGCAATTCAAACCATTAGCAAGGGCTTTGTGGAGGAGAAGGCTCCTGGTAGAGGTGCGGTCATCAACCACTCATGCGCCCTCTGTGCAGTGGGCCTAGTGCACAGGGCTCATGTCACATTACCCCTGTGGCGCCTTATGGCACGCTATGACAAACTGCCTTAGTTTCCCCTAGACCACTGATTCCATTATCCTTGATTCTGTGTAGTGTTATTTCCCAAAACAAAGAATGTCCTAAATCCTTGATTCTGTGTAGTGTTACCCCTGTGGCGCCTCATGGCCCGCTAGGATTCCATGGCTGAGTTTACCCTCTCCCCCGATTCCATTAAGCCCGAGCTTGCAAGCATTCTCTGAACACGTGAACCAATGGCTTGCCTTGTTCCTGTGGTTGCTGGGGTCTTCAAGGGTTTTTCCCTTGTGCACCTTTAAACAAAATTAAACATTTGTTTCCTGTTAAGTGGCTCCATCCGTTAGTTTGCACATGCTCTTTCTGAAAGGTTAGCCCAGTGTACTAACATATGTTTCCTTCAGGAGTCTTGGAGAATCTTCCAGATTGCTACATGCGTGTGATCTTGTTGTATCCATTGGACACTGAGCCTGTATATAAACCATGCCCTAACCCAAACTCCTTGCTTGGCCTATGCTTTCTGCGGAACAAATTTCTTCCCTTCCCACTCACCTGAACCATCAACTGGTCGTGGGCAGCGCTCTTCTCGGCTGCAGTTTAAGTTCCTACGGTGATTCTCTTGGCTGAAGTTCCCTCAACGCATCGTCTGCTGCTCAGCTACTCCATTTCTTCGGCGAATACCTGAGTCAAGACCTTGAGTCCTTCTTCAGAGTTCGGACAAGTTGAAGACCTAGGCTAAGTACTCGATATCAGGTTAGTGCGCACTATCCTTTTTCAGTAGTAAGCAGGCCGGAATATCGGTGTCCCTGAAGGCTATGTTCTTGCCTTCAGGCTCCCTCTCATTGACTTCCCTCCACCGCACCTTGAATGTTCTTGCTCCAGGTCTTTCCTGCAATCCTAGCCATTGAACTGCATGAATTTCAAGGACTAGAAACTAGGCTGTGTTTCCCTAATGAACAATATTATCTAGAGCGATCTCTTCAGAGCGTTTGATTCTTGTGTGATCCTTGTATCAATATGCCTAATATACTTTGGTAGTGTCATACTCCAAACCTTGTGCCTAGTTTTGACATGCGGAGTGAAATGCTCCAATCTGTGTTCCCAGTATACCTTGAGAGTGTCATACTCCAATCTGTGTACCTAGTTCCAAGCTGGGGAGTGCCGGTAACTCCAACCCATGTCCCGAATGTAACCTTGGGAGTGCTAGTAACTCCATCCCATGTTCAGAGTGTAATCATGGGAGTGCCAGTAACTCCAATCCATGTTTCAAGTATGACCTTGGTAGTGCCAGAAAGACCAATTCTTGTGTCAAGATTTACCTTGGGAGCATCGGAGGCTCCAACCAGTGTTTCGACCTCATCCTCGAAGTTTTCAGAGCTTCCTGTTTGTGAATCTGGTTATCCTGTTTGGTTGACGTGTTGCAGAGGAGGCATGTAAGTGAATGTCACTCAAGTTGATGCAATGACAATGTATAAGAAGGCCTGCTAGTAATCTGATGGTAATGGCCTCTTCTTGTTATTTCCAGTGTATTTAATCTCGCAAACCCAGAGACTCTGGTCCAGTGCGCATCTACCTCGCAGACAGTGAAGGCTTCTTATGCAGCATATCCTGTTACGCAGTATTGCCCAGCTGCTGAGCAGAGCCAGTATCGCATATCAAGGAGGAAGCATACTAAATATCACCTATTTAATCAAATGACGGTCCCTCAGAAAGGAGAAGATAGAGACAGCAGAACAACTAAACATGTACGCATTTATAGTTACCTAAAGGTGTGAAAACCAAACCCCTTGGCCAAGGAGTTGGAAAGATGGGTCCCAAGAAAGATGGAGACCAAGACCTCCGGACCAGGTTCAGGATAGGTGACCTCTCTACCAAACGACGCCTGCGTCGTTCCCCTCTCTGACACTTCGTTCCTCCTCGATTCTTCCGTGTCTTCTTTCTAATGGAATCCGCCGTCCCCACCTCAGGACCTCTTTGGACAGCAGTTCAGTCTGCAATCAATCAGCTCGTTCTGTGTTTCTCAGAGCTGACCGCCTCAACGCTCTGCACCCTGTGCTAACTGATTAGCTAATTCTATATCTATTATACCCTTCTACACCCAGGTACCTCCCATTAATGTTTCAAAATATGGGCCCACTACTTCGGATTGGACAGGGACAGGGGGGGTTGATCCTCACACCATGACAATTTAGTTCAATTTCTTTAAGCCCATTGTTTTAAAATACCGCCCCTCACAATTAATACATTTGCTTTATTTCCCACCCGTCTCACGACAATTTTAATATAAAGTGTATACAAAATGTTTCAATTGGTAGGACATTTCAGATGTACAGTGAAGGTGATCAGCGGGTCATGTCCTTGGACATCTTCCAAGTTGACTTCATCGCTTTGTCTTGTTAGTTTTCAGAGCCCATGCGCAGGTTCCATGTCTCTTGAGCTGCTGTTCAGTTAACCCAGGCCCAATTTACGAACTAATAGAAATCAAAGAAGAAACGTGTTAAAATCTAAAATAAATGTTTTCACTGTATACCCCCTACTTCTACTCTATTCCCATTTAATTATAAAATCTATCCCGCATTAATAGCGTTAGAATATCACATTATTAATTGCAGCAAATGCGTAAGCTTTAGCATGTGAGAACATCAAGCAGCCATTTTAGTACACACTGCGCAGAAGCAAAGATTCCCTCCAAGCAAAGAAAGACGTCATACCACGTGATATGGTTGACACATGCGCAATTGAGTTCCCGCGCTTTAGCGGCCATTTTGGATTAGACAAGGATTACTTGTTAGTTTTAAACACATAGGCAAGCGTCTCTCAGATAAGATGTAGTGTTTGCACATTATTAATAATGACATTACAAAGTTTAATACAAATTAATACTGTGAGAAGATTGCTTACGAGCAAGTCTCATTGTGAGTCCTTGCTCCATCAATCCCCTCTCTGATGGCGTTTCTGAGCCATCAAAATTACCCACAACCAGATGCCAACTTCTATCATATTTCTGTCACAGTCTAATTTTTACATTTTCTATTTTTATTTTCTCCTTTCAGTTTCTTGTATATTTCACTTTTCAGGTCTTCTAATTCGATTTCATCAAATTTCCGTTTCTTGCCTTTTCCTGTCACTTTATATGTTTCATTCTTTTTACAACATTTGCACCATATCATTATTGACAGTACTATTATTGCTATCCCTACTAAGGGTGCTAATATTTGACCTATAAGTCCTTTTCCTACATTAGTAAACCATGTACCAATTGACGCAATGCTATTTGTCAATCTTTCCCATACACTATCAACTTCCAGTGGTTTTAGTTCATTCTCAAGTTTAGTTATATTCTTTATATACGTTCCAATTTCTGCACTTTTGTCAGGAATATACGTGCAACAATGTTTCGTTTTCAACAATTTACAGACTCCGCCCTCTTTTGCTAATATATCAAGAGCAAGTCGATTTTGCATAACCATAGATCTGATCGCAACCATTTCCGCATTCATCATTAAAAATCCTCCAGCAGTATCCGTTGACAAACGATCAACCACTGTAGATAATTTACATATTTTCCTTGAGTACAGAATTATTCCCACTGAAGGTATCAATGCACCAAATCTATCACCTACAATTTCAGAAAAACTAGCTCTTTTACTACGTGTTAATTCACTATTATTTTCATTGCTCCCAGTGTTTCTTTTTATGTGGTATACTTTTGGAAAAACTATTCCAAAATAACAACTTCCATACCACCGTGCAGGAAGCCTAAAGTAAGCCTTATTCCCACACACATAATAAATTCCAGGAAAAATTGAATCTGTTCCTCCTTTTAGTCCCCAACCTCCAAGAATTAAGAAATTATGTTCACATTCACTGGTACAGATGAAAATATTGTTATAATCAGTCTTTAACCTATGTAAACAAATTTTCCCTGTCTTTACAAAATCCAGAGCCATAGCAGCTTGAGCTTTGCCAGGTGTGTAAATACCCTCTTTCTCAGCCCAAGGTGGAAGATGAGCTTTATGCTCAGACGTTTTCTTTTGGAAATGTTGTCTTCGATTCTCAACTAAGTTCAAAAATATCTTTTCTTCTTCATGTAATGAACATGTTAGATTGCTTCTATGTGCATGTGTTATGTCTATCGACTTCATTGTTAAGAAAAATTCTCCCATAAATTTTGCATCTTGACTACTAAGCACTGGGTTCAGATTCTTTCGAATAGGAACCTCTGAAAATATCACATCTATATTTGAATAATAATACTGAAGTTTCCCTGTTCTATAAAATAAACTAGTTAATACACTACATGATATGCCATAAGTTAAAGGCAAATGATGATATGTTAACCCTTCTGCTACTGATTCAGGTAACTTCATACAGACATAACAGTCACTAACTTCCATTGTATCTACGTACTAAAACAATAATTTAGTGAAAACATTTAAATTAGTATCATTATCTGTTATGTGATGAAACTCTGGTTCATCTTCTGCTTCTATTTTTACTCTATCACCTTTCAAGTTATCTATCCTTCCCTTTGTTTCATTGTTAATCTTTTTATCCATTATCATAAGGTAAGGAATTGCTACAATCATGACTAACCACACTATAAGCACCACTACCAGACTACATATGCATATAGCACAGCATCTTTTACAACATTTCTGTTTCAGTCTCCCAGAAACTCTGTCGTCAGCCATTTTGACAAAAGAAGATTTTTCTTCCTTTTCTTTTTCTTTCAAGACTTTAATTTGTCAAGGTGGCTTCACTTCTTTTTCATAAGTCAGTTCTGCACTTGTTCCTTCGTCACCACTTTCACTTGACTCTGAACTTTCGTAGTCTTCAAGGATTATAAAGGTCCAATCAGGACCTTTAAACTTATTGTTCACAAGTTTCAATCTTTTGCTTTTTCGTTTTTCAGTCCCACTTGTTTGTCCAGATAAGCTTGTTACTTCATTTACTTGTTCTGGATCTTTACTTCGTGTTTCTATATGGTATTTTACTCTTTTAATGACACTAGGCCAATGATCACCTTTTCTGACTTTTTGTTTGCACTGCATCTTCACCTTCCAAATCTTTTCCAAAAACTCTTATTTTCAAGGTGTGGCACAAATTGATTTTCCTCGATTTCAGTTTCTTCTTCTATCTGCTCTTGTTCAAGTCTTGTTGTTATTTCTTCAGTTGCCTGTGTGTGAGTTTCTACTAACTGACCCTGTTCAGGATTTACGTCTTCGTGCTTGGTGCCTTCTTGTTCGATGTTTTCTTCTCCCTGAACGTATTTTTCTTGTTCTAACTGGTTCTGATCAGGGCTTATTGCACTTTGTACTTCTGCAGCCTGACCGCGTTCTTCTGAACCCGTCTGTCCCTGCTCAAATTTTGTTGTTTCGTTGTCAATTTGAGCCCAATTTCCTTTCCCTATTTGGGCCTGCTCAGGTTCTCTTATTGTTTCATTCTCCCTATCCTGAGCTGCTTCTTCTTCACCTATCTGGTCCTCACTAATTTCCTCTAATCTAGCTCTACTTCTTGTTTTGTTGTAAACTTCTGGTATATCAACCACTGGTATCCAGTCCTGACTTGTGCTCGGTTGTTCTTCTTCAGCTTCTCCCGAATCTTTCACTTGGGATTCTTCAGCTGGCCAACCTTCAGCTTTCTCAGCTATTGATGCTGACTGAGGATCTTTTCCTTCAGGAGCTGGCACCCTTTTGGTGTGGCTTACATAAATCCAATTAGGCAATCCTGCACATTTCACTGCTGTGTTTGTAACCAATATAACCTGACAAGGTTCGCCCCACCTGGGTGATAAACACGTTTCTCTGGTGTGATGCTTCACTACCACCCAGTCTCCAGGGTTTAGATCATGCTCTTGTTCAGGCTGCCTGAAACTGCGTCTTCTCCAACCTGGTGAGAGACAGAACGCACGAGGTCAGCCAATGCTTTGCAATAATCTAGAACCATATCATCAGTTATGTTCAGCAGTTTATTTCCAGGTACGTGTGCTTGTCTCATTGCTCTTCCCATGATGATTTCATGTGGACTCAATCCTGTATTTCTATCAGGA
This sequence comes from Calotriton arnoldi, assembly GCA_963921515.1. Lineage (NCBI taxonomy): Eukaryota > Metazoa > Chordata > Amphibia > Caudata > Salamandridae > Calotriton > Calotriton arnoldi. The sequence goes on along the minus strand of CAWUFW010006571.1, from coordinate 1,085,467 downwards.
ATGCTTCCGAGTCCCATTAAGACAAGAGGCAATGCATCTGGCCAATCTAACGATGTGGATGCACACATCTTTGACAATCTTGATTTTATTGTGCCATTCATTTGTTCAACCACTCCAGAAGCCTCTGGGCGGTACGCACAGTGCAATTTTTGTTCAATTTTAAATGCTTCACAGATTATTCGAATTACATCGTTATTGAAGTGACTCCCTCTATCTGATTCCAAAGTTACTGGGAAACCGAACCTAGGAATGAGTTCTCATAACAACAATTTTGCGACTGTGATGCCGTCATTCCTTCTGGTAGGGTAAGCCTCCACCCACCTTGAAAACAGACACTATGACAAGTACATATTTCAGTCCTTTACATGGTGGTAACTGAATGAAATCTAACTGCAATCTCACAAAGGGACCCTCAGCCTTTCCAATTTTTCCCAAACCAATTACTGTTCTCCTTCCTGGATTATTCATTTTGCAAGTTAAACACCTCTGGCAAAGAATCTCTGCTGCAGCCCTAAACTTTGGATTGTACCAACTTTGTCTGAAAAGTCTAATCATGGCATCTCTCCCTACATGTGTGTCTCCATGATACATTCTGGCCATTTGTGAAATCAAGCAGTCGGGCATGACTGGTATTCCATCTGAATATACCCATAAAGCATCATCTGTTCTTCGGGTACACCCTATTTTTATCCAAACATCTCTTTCACTCTCCTCAGCATCATCTTGTAATCTTTTCACATCATTCCATGTTTCAGGTGTTGAACATAGCGTAAGTTGGCAGCTGATTCCCATCTTTTCAACTTTTCTGTTTACTGCCAATCTGTTTCTGGCACAATGTTGAGCAACTAGGTCTGCATATCTGTTACCGGCTACCACCCAGTCATCTCCTGACTGGTGTGCGGCACATTTCACCACTGCCAATTCTTTTGGTGATTGTATTGCCTCCAATAGTTCCTTTATAAACTGTCCATTTTTGATAGGGGATCCTGAAGAAGTCATGAAATCCCTCTGCATTCACAGTTGGCCAAAATCATGCACAACCCCGTACCCATATTGACTGTCCATAAATATGGTTACTTTTAAATTTTTCCCAATTTTGGAGGCTTTGATCAAAGCAATTAATTCGGCTACTTGTGCAGATTGGACTCCTGGTAAATAGGATGCTTCGACTATTCCAGAAAGTTCACAAACAGCATAGGCTGCACTCAATTTGCCATCCTCATGTCTTAGGCATGAGCCGGCCACAAACAGCTCCCTGTCTGGGTCTTTTAGGGGCATTTCCTGTATCTCGGGACGCGGTTTTGTACACAATTCTGTGACCTGTAAACAGTCATGTTCTGGATCGTCCTTAACTTCTTCACAATATGGATCTGGCAATAATGTAGCAGGATTTACAACTGTGCACCTAGCTTTGGTCACATTTTCAGCTCCTAGAATTATTCGCTCATATCTTGTCATCCGACTAGGTGTGAGATGCTGAGTTCTAGTTCTTGTCAACAGGATCACAACTGCATGTGGGACAAACACTTTAACAGGATATCCCATTACTATTGACTCACTTTGCTCAATGCTCATACAGGTAGCAGCAACTGCTTTTAAACAGCCTGGCAATGCTGCAGCAACTGGGTCCAATGTAGCAGAAAAATATGCTATAGGACGCCTGTCTAGTCCATGTCTTTGGGTTAACTTTGAAAGTGCACAATTTTCTCTTTCATAGCAAAACAGTGTGAATTCTTTTGTATAGTCAGGCATGCCCAAGGCAGGTGCCTCGCACAAAGCATTTCTTAATTTTACAAATGCACCGGCACTTTCATCATCCCATTCAACTGGATCTTTTGCTTTCTTTTTGGTTAACTGAATTAAAGGCTTTGCTAGTAGTGAAAACCCTATAATCCATTGTCGACAGTATCCTACTATTCCAAGAAACATTCTCACTTCTCTTTGTGTTACTGGCATTTTCATTTGCTTGATTATTTTTATTCTATCAGACGTTATTCTTTATTTTCCCCTTTCAATTTGGTGTCCCAAATATTTAACTGCCGTTGTACAGAACTGTAACTTCTCGGGTGACACTGTGTCCTTCCTCAGCCAAATGGTTGAGTAATGCAATTGAATCTGCGACACAACCGTCATGAGTTCTTGATGCTACCAATAAGTCGTCTATGTACTGCACCAGGACTGAGCTTCTGGGCAGTACTAATTTTTCTAGACAGTTTTTCAGTATTTGATTAAAAATGGAGGGACTTTCTGTGTACCCTTGAGGAACACGATTCCACACATAGACATGGTTTTCGAATTTAAACAAAAACAGATATTGGCTATCTGGATGCAATGGTATTGAGAAAAATGCTTGACAGATCAATCACGGTAAACCATTCTGCATCCCATGGTATCTGGTATAGGATCACTGCAGGATTTGGTACTATAGGACAACAAGGTACCACAATTTTATTAATTTTCCGCAAATCCTGAACGATCCTATATTTTCCACTAGGCTTTTTCAAACCCATGATTGGTGAACTACAAGGACTACTCAGAACTTCTTTTAATATGCCTTGTTTCACCATTCTGTCAATTTCTTCAGTAACTCCTGCTTTTACTTCTGCACTCATTTTGTACTGTCTGATATTTGGGAAAATTGCACCTTCTTTTACAGTGATTTTTACTGGGTCTATTTTTGCCATGAGACCTACTTCTTTCCCAGTAAAATCCCATACCTTTGAGCTCACTGTAGTTCTCAATTCTTCTGGTAAATCATCTTTGGTTATCAAGGAGAACATCTCATCTACTTCCGTACCTTGTTTAGCTATCATGAATTTGTAAATATGATCTTCATCCGGTGTCTATATTGCAACACCATCCGGTGTGCAAAAAATAGTGCAATTCATTTTGCACAGTAAGTCTCTGCCCAGTAAATTTACTGGACTGGAATCACACACCACAAATTGGTGCATTTCCCTGAAGTTTGCTATTCTTACTTCCATGGGCTCAGTAAGGGGAGTTCTAATCTTTTGGTTGGCTACACCTACAACTTGGATAGCTTCTCCAGAGAGAGGGAGGTCTGGGATGTCTGCTGTTCTTACAGTAGGACGGGTAGCACCAGTGTCCAAAAGAAAAGTGATATCATTACCTTTTACTTTCCCTTCAACATATGGACCTGACTGATCTACCGGTAAGGATGCGCCAAGTACGCACTCCTTCTCCCCCTCTCTTAGGCACGGTCATTGATAGTCATACGGATTAAAATCATCCTGTAAAAGAAACTGTGAAGTTACATATTTATTCTTACCACTTCCTCCTTGATATCCAACGTCTGTACCGTGCTTTGCTCTGCTTACATTACCCTGTATAGGGGCAGGTGGCAACTGACTGAGGGTTTACACCCTGCTGTGAGTCATTCTGCGTCTGTGGATTTACATTATGATTTGGGCCATTATTATTTTGAATCTTTTTACATTCGTTCTTCCAATGTCCCAACTTTCCGCACCCATGACAAGGAAATTTCTTTTTAGCCTCTTCTCTACTCATTCGTCCTCTCACTTTTCCGCTATTCCCTGTCACCATTCGTTCCAGATTCTTTTCCCTGACTTTGTTGGGTTATCCAAATTAATTCCCTGTCGCTCAGCCATTTTTACTTGAGCCCACATCACTTTTTCTTGAAGTTTGTGTCTATCCGCAATGTCGTCTCCACAATATTTAGCATACTTCAAAATTTCGTCAATGGGCTTCCCTTGCCAACATAACATATGTTGCTTGATCATCTGACAAATCTCTGGTTTTAGACCATAAACAAATCGATAGACAAACTGACTCATATTTTTGTCTCCAATATCCTCAAAACCGCTATACTGTTTGAACACCTGTAATAGACGTTCATAGCAGGCATGTACTGATTCACTTGCCTCTTGGGTAGTCCTGTCTATTTTTACCCAATCTGTTTCTTTTGGTGGTATTTTCCCTTTCAAATAAGTTATTACCTGGTGATACTTTTTCATCACGTCATTTGATGGGCCACCTGTCTTTGAATCTCTGGGATACTCTTCACTAGGCCAGTCGATTGTAATTTTACAATCTGTCCATAAATCGGCAGGTACCACTATGTCAAACAAACCATCCAAGTCCTTTAACAATACCTTTGAAACTTTCACAAACCTCTCAACCTGCTTGTACCATTCAATTGGTTTTTCTCTCAATTTTGGAAAATCATTCGTAAATGACAAAATATCTTGCCTGCTCCATGGGACATGAACATAACCTCCTCCTGGAACCTCCCGCATCGGGTACATCTGTTCTACTTTCCCTGTTTCCTTCAATAAATACTCAGAAGTCGTTATACTGTAACGTGCCTCTTCCTTTTTCTTTGTCCATCTAGTTTTTCATTTATCCAGTACTCCCCATTTCTGTAATACTGACATTAATTCTTTCACTTGTAATTTCCTACCAGATCATATTTTCTAAATCTTGGTCAGTAAAATCTGCTCTATATAGTTTCTGTAGTACTTTTGACTTTCTTATTTCAATTCCCATTTCTGAGGCCAAATCCGTCAACTTTTCGTGGAATATTTTTACATTTCTGGTTTTGCTCCTACATACGAACAATAGTTCTTCTTCACTATAGGTATTTAAACGATCTACTCCTACATTGCCTGCTATCATTTCTTCTAACTTGACTTTTAATTTATAAATGTGCAAAATCTTTGGGGGTGAACTTTGTCTGTCTATTCTTTGTGCCCATCTTTCTAAATCTTCTGGGGTTACTACTGTTGCACTCTTAGTTCCTGAAGATGTTATTATATTTACATCCTTTGAGCAACCAGGTGTGACTCTTCTGGGGGTGCTATTTACGGAGTCTCGAATAGGTAAATCCATTAGTGAAATCATAGATTCACAATCGCTGATGTGGTCATCAATTATTACAGCTTCATGTTTAGGAATATCCACAGGTGTAGGCATAACTAGAGGTTTTGGACCATTTACTTTGTCACCATATAAAGGGACCACGGGACCAATGGTTACGGGTATGGTCAGGGAATCAGGATGTACATTCAACTGTTATTTTCTGTATTAATTCTGCTCTGTTTCTGTCTATAGCCTCTCTTTCCTTATCCTGAAGTACCCTATTAACTGGTGGATTACGCAGTACTTGAGGTACCAATGGAGTGCTCAAAATCGGTACGCTTGGGGAACATCCACCCAGCCCCTTCTTGGTATGGTGGAGGATTCTTTAGTATTTCTTCCATGAATTCATCTTCAGATTTTCCAAACCCTGTCATATGTTTAGTCTTTTCTTTGCATTTGCTCCCTAATGGCTCCTCTGCCATGAATACTGGATACAAACCCTCGGTAAGCATCGCTCGTCTCCACTGTTTCATTTGACTTTCTCGTGTCTCATTTTGGTGTCTAGGGAAAAATCCCCTATAACCCTTATTGCTTCTGGGTCTATCACGTTCAAATGCCTCGGTTTCCCATTCTTCTAGGGCTTCGTATTGAGTTAATCTTGGTCTGGGTTCTAATTCATTCTTTCTTATTCGTAAATTTTGAAGAAATCTCCCATTGAAAGTACCATTCTCTGGGAAAGCTAATATTCCGTCATCTTTTGTATATTCTATCCAATTTTCTAACCATACGCAAGTATGATAACCCCTCTCCATCATCATGAATGAGGCGGGCGTTTTTGCTGGCGGGATGATAATTCCTTCCCTAGTTTTGATTGGCCTATCCTTCTTAAAATAATTCTTAATCTTTTGTAAAAATGACATTTTTCTCTTTTCTCCGTACATTTTCGGTAAATATCTATGTATTGAATTATATTCTGCAAAACCTAGGAATCTTCTGTCTGGACGTGTTCCTATTCAAGTCGGATCGCATTTCCACATATAATCTACTCTGTCCACTAAGATTTTGACTTCTATGCTGACAACCAATCAAATTTCAGCTAACATTTGTCTCGGACCAATCCTAGCGCAGCTTTTCTGTGACGTCTGTTTGACGACCCCTCCTTTACAATCTGCGCTTCTCTGTCCCTCGCTGTTTCCCCCAATCTCAGCGCGGCACCTGTGACGTCAGTATTACTCCGGACTACTGACCCCTCCTTTAGAAGCTCGCTCCACGCCCGGTGTCAACCAATCCCTGCGCGGCGTTTCTGACGTCAGCTTTTACTCCGACAGCTGACCCTCCCTTTACAAAATCGTACGCAAAACTTTATTTTCTCTACGCTTATTAAAATTCAGTAACATAAAACATTCGCTATCGTGCCAGTTTCTCTAAATTGGAAAAGATAGTTTTTCTCACACTTAGTAAAACCTTTCCGTTTACTAAAAATACACTACGAGTAAGACCCTTCCGTTTACTCTTCACATAAGCTTCGGAAATACCTGCTACTTCTTCAATGTTACCCTTTCTAGGTGATATAACATCAAATTTTTCACCGGCGTATTCCTTTGCTGTCATTCACACGCACAGAGTCCCTAACGAGTACTGATAGCCCTGCTTAACTTTCAGTACTATTTCTGCCTGACAGATAACCTCACTGCAGTATGGCTTCCACTTACCATCCGCTAGTCAATTTCCCCGGGGATTCTAGACAACATAAAACAAAACTTTTAAACAAACGGATGTTAGTTCATAAAAATAAAATTCTCATTACCCAATTAACAAAGTAAAACCAAAACCATCCTCTGATAGCCAGAAAACAAACTGATCCAGCGGGTTACTAGCAACAAGCATTCATACACTATATACTCACCTGGGCCCATTCATTCACGCTAACTAATAATCACCGCTGGTGGGAATCAGTTGTACTCATATCAAAATCCCTGCTACCAATTACTTTCCTGATTGAAGAGTAATGACTTGCCAATGGACCTTTGACAATTGGGGATAAAATGAGATCATACAAATATAAACACCTGAAATAACCACTGACTCAGGAAGTTTTAAAATGTTTATCTAAATTCTTTAGCAGAGTAATTTACAAGCCATATGGCACTTCATCGCATATCAAGGAGGAAGCATACTAAATATCACCTATTTAATCAAATGACGGTCCCTCAGAAAGGAGAAGATAGAGACAGCAGAACAACTAAAAATGTACGCATTTATAGATACCTAAAGGTGTGAAGACCAAACCCCTTGGCCAAGGAGTTGGAAAGATGGGTCCCAGGAAAGATGGGTCCCAAGAAAGATGGAGACCAAGACCTCCGGACCAGGTTCAGGACAGGATAGGTGACCTCTCTACCAAACGACGCCTGCGTCGTTCCCCTCTCTGACACTTCGTTCCTCCTCGATTCTTCCGTGTCTTCTTTCTAATGGAATCCGCCGCCCCCACCGCAGGACCTCTTTGGACAGCGGTTTAGTCTGCAATCGATCAGTTCGTTCTGTGTTTCTCAGAGCTGAGCGCCTCAACGCTCTGCACCCTGTGCTAACTAATTAGCTAATTCTATATCTATTATACCCTTCCTCACCCAGGTACCTCCCATTAATGTTTCAAAATTATGGGCCCACTACTTCGGATTGGACAGGGACAGGGGGTTGATCCTCACACCATGACAATTTAGTTCAATTTCTTTAAGCCCATTGTTTTAAAATACCGCCCCTCACAATTAATACATTTGCTTTATTTCCCACCCGTCTCACGACAATTTTAATATAAAGGGTATACAAAATGTTTCAATTGGTAGGACATTTCAGATGTACAGTGAAGGTGATCAGCGGGTCATGTCCTTGGACATCTTCCAAGTTGACTTCATTGCTTTGTCTTGTTAGTTTTCAGAGCCCATGCGCAGGTTCCATGTCTCTTGAGCTGCTGTTCAGTTAACCCAGGCCCAATTTACGAACTAATAGAAATCAAAGAAGAAACGTGTTAAAATCAAAAATAAATGTTTTCACTGTATACCCCCACTTCTACTCTATTCCCATTTAATTATAAAATCTATCCCGCATTAATAGCGTTAGAATATCACATTATTAATTGCAGCAAATGCGTAAGCTTTAGCATGTGAGAACATCAAGCAGCCATTTTAGCACACACTGCGCAGAAGCAAAGATTCCCTCCAAGCAAAGAAAGACGTCATACCACGTGATATGGTTGACACATGCGCAGTTGAGTTCCCGCGCTTTAGCGGCCATTTTGGATTAGACAAGGATTACTTGTTAGTTTTAAGCACATAGGCAATTGTCTCTCGGATAAGATGTAGTGTTTGCACATTATTAATAATGACATTACAAAGTTTAATACAAATTAATTAATACTGTGAGAAGATTGCTTACAAGCAAGTCTCATTGTGAGTCCTTGCTCCATCACAGGCACTACAGGTCCACTTGACTGACATTTTATAAAAACAGACTGGGCAAACATATACGGCGCTATTAAGGTTTGCTCGACTCTAAAATTTAAGATGTCAATCATTCTTGGGCCAAGAATTGTTAACAGTCATTCACAACAAGTAAGATACATTGCACATGGAAAAACAAATGATAGAGTACATATTATTATTTGCATATACTTTCTCGCATATAGAATACATTTTTAAAAGCTTTGTTAAAATTTACCACGGAGTGCCCCTATATTACTGTTGCATTTAGATATGGCTAATAAATGCACTGCAGATGTGATCAAACTCAGGCCATTGTTATACTGGTGTAGAATTTGGTATACTGAGGAACTAGCACTTTATAGAGCTTGTTAACAACAACTTATAGGTATGGATCAGGACTGTATGACACCCTGGCATATGTGAAATACTGGTTGATGACACGAACTCAATGAAATGTAGACTGCACCAAGTATGATTACCAGGGGTGCATGCAATCTCCTAAAGGCACGTTTTTGGTTACACATAACAGATTTTTGAAATCGATCTCCAAGAGTGGGAAGTATTACTGATCATGTTTTTAATATTAAACATGTTCCAGATTTTGAACCCTTTTTTGGATGACATTACTCCTCAACTGACCAAACACTTGTATATAAAATGTAGACATTGAATTTTCCTGCTAAGATGTTTTACAAGAAATTGGTTTGCTATAAGTGCTCTCCTGGGCTTGCACAGCTGTCCCGGGTGCCTTTTACGGAAGGAAACGAGGCACATTATTTGTCCAGCATATGTGGCCCAATAGAAAAAATGGATCATATGTTGTTTCTAATGTGTTTTACAGCATAAAGAAGCATTGTGGGTATTGAAATCTGATACGAGAAGTTCAATTGTCTTTAATGTGGCTTGCTTTTTATATGCAAGTTGGCAAGTGAGAAGCAACATGTTATCATGATGTAATGAATTGTCTGTACAAGTATAACATTTTGGAAATGTTTGTATATGTATTATGATAAATATAATAAATCATTAAAATGCAAGTTATCTGCTATTTTATGAGGAAACACCCCCAAAATATACAATGTATTGATTATTTTCATATTTAATAATTGAGCACACAGTGTATTTATCTTTTTGTTTATCTGTATAACACCAATAGATTGTATGTTAATAACTTTTAGAGCCAGCAATGTATGACACGGGACAGGGATAGGTGCTAAGTCCTGCAGTCCCTCGAAACTACACTGGTTTAGGCAGCAAAATGGAAATAGAGGACAGAGTGCCACCTTCGCGGTGTGGTATTTTTCAAGTGACGGCGTCCCAGTTCACTGGAGTCGGTGGTTGGTGACAAGAGTAAAATGTATATATGTCACTATCTCTTTTACAGTATTACAAGTGTACCAAGCAGATACTTCTGAGCAAAAGTGGTGAAATTACCCTTTGTTCTTCGACTTAGAAAAGAAGCAAGGGTAGGACAGGAAGGGTTAAATACAAATCCTGAAGAAAGCCCTGGGATACACATAGTACCAACAATAGGACTGAAACATGTTCACCAGATAAGGAGAGTAATGAAGGAATCCTCGTAAAAATCCTATACCGACCCCCCACTTAACATCTCTTTTGTTTGTAATTTAATTTTGTATAGGCCTAGAATTTCAAAATACATTTAGCATTCCACCTGTACACAATTTTAACAGTTGAACGCTCTAGAAAGAAATCATTTCAAAACATAACCAATGAAGAGCTTGTGATGAGCCCACCTTGCACTAATATGGTGCTGGTGAAGGAGGGCCCCTATGAGGAAGCATGCCACCTGGTGTGACTGAAGGGTACTTTTTTTTCTTTACAATTCTGAGTGGAGGATTGTGAATTCTATGCAAGAGAGAAAATACACATAAAAAGTAATTTGACAAAAAAGTGCTTTTAGACGGTACGATGGAGCTCCCACTCTTTCTTGGGGATAAGTTATGCGCAACAGCAGAACTTGGTCTGCTTTCCTGTTAGAGTCAACAACCTTGTACCACCTCCTAGCGCTGAGAAGAGACCCAGAGTGTGGGGGCCTTTAATTTGCTTACAGTTATTAACATTAGACGATATAAACCCAGGAGAACAATTTTTAACCATAGAGGCACTCGAGCAGGACTGAACTCCGTCTCGCCTTGGTGTTGTACTACCAAATTAGAGGGACCATAAATGTAATGCTTTATTTGCAACCAGATATACTGCAGCAGTTTGAAGATCTGGATTTATACGATGCAATACAGCAGAAAGTGTGCCCAGACTGCACTGTAGATACAAGCGTTTTCCTGCTTCTCTGCTAGAGTGGCCACCATGCTGGGGTGCATTTAGTCTTGTTCATTTACACTGAGCCCTTGAAGTCTTGGTCAAGGTTTCCACCTGTATTTAGGGGTAGGGCAGAAGTGTCATCTGGGCCATGTGATAACTGATGATCATTGGGTCTACTGAGGTTAATATACCAGACATGTCTCCCTGAATAGAAGTCACAGTCTCATTCATTTGAATGACCTGTTCCAAAATGTATTACACCCAGTATCGATGGCGGCAATCTTACTACTCTCTGCCTAAGATGTGCGCGGATGAGGCGGATTTGTTTCACTTGACATGGCTTTGCCCGGCAGTTACATTATTCTCAGGGGAGGTGTTCACCAATTTGTCAGCAATGGGAGGCGAGGTTATAGAAAAAGCTTTTTTTAGTGCTGCATGCCTGACCTTCCCAAGCCTAATTAAAAGTTTATAGCCATATCCATACTACTTGTGAGACAAAAAAGTGTTATGAATTGTCCTAGAAGTAGCTTCTCAAACAATGGGCTGGCTCAGGGAAAATTAGAGCAAATTGAAACAAAATAGGTAAGCCAAAATGTGATAAATACAATAAGTAATAACTGAATGCACACAATAATTGGTTAAAGAAGAGTATTTAAATAAACAAATCACAATCAAAATCAATTACAGTGATGAAGTGAAGAAAAGTGTAAGGTGCAGTGAAAAAATAAATGAAACTCAGGTGCAATCAAGAATAACATGACATTAAGAATAATAAGCAGGACTCAAACAGTAAATGTAGAAATCAATCAGTAGACTGAAACTATTCAATTATCACACAAATATTCCAACAAATAATGCTGTCCATATTATAATGAGTAAGTTGATGTTTCAGCCCTGTCGTTTAATTGACCATGGCCATCATCAGGACAGACTGTAAAAGGACTTCTACAGGAAAGCAAGCTAAAGAGTTCTGCTAAAAAGCACAAGGCAAATGCAGAAAAAATATGTCCTGGCCAAAATGGACCTGGAACCAAGGCGAAAGGATATGCACTAAAAGGCAACCATGCATGTCAGAGACAACAAATTAAACACAACTTGAAGGCATGCCAGTCATTTAATTCGAAAGTAGTGGTACAAAGATTCCAAACCGGTATAAGGGGAGAAGAAAACACTAGCTGGGAGGGATGCGAAAAATCTCTCCACCAACATCGAGCTGCAAGGACACCCTGTGTCCGAGGTTGAGTAACCTCTACCTTAATTACATTCACTCTGCCTGGAAAAATGTGCCTTTCAATGTGCATGATCCCTTTGTTAGACAAATACTAACTCCCTCTGACATTGCACTTTAATGGCAGAGGACTGTATATCATGATGTTTCTTTTTCAGCTCCCAGGCACTTTAGAGCATGTGAATTACATTTCTGTATTAGTGATTTCATAAATATATTTTATTTTCAATTTTGAGATCTCCTTTTAGGCTCTGTATTTTTCATTGTATAGAACAATATATTCTTTGACCTTCTGGCGCTATAAAAATATAAGGGGTTGGCAGGTTTTCCTAGTTTTGAAACGGTTGTCCCCCACCCTGTATTCGCTTTTAGGGGCCCTCAGTGTTTTGTCTCTTTTGATTCAGGCCAGTTGCATTAGAGTGTATGAGTGCAGAGCTAGCTCGGCTCCTCTTCCAGGCATGAGATCTCAAAGAACCTAGTAGGCAGAAAATGTGTTACATTCTTCACTTACCTGTACCCACGGATCTGCTCCTGTTCCAGCTTTTGTCCCGGCCACCCTCCTCCATAACCTTTCTTTGGTGTATGCCGATCTAAGTGAGTGGGTCCTCTGTCAAATGCGCTAGAATGTGCTGCGGCTTTCACGTTCTATTTTTTTACAATCCAGTCGAGCTGCAGAGGATCTGATGCACCTATGCATCTCATTCTGGAAAATTCTATGTCCACTCTTAATTATAAATTTATCCTTTGTAGTGTCTTGTAAATAAAGATCACTGGCACTCTATTGGTTACGACTGTACACCGTAGGCCTGTGACGTAAGCATTGGAGGGATGAGTTGAAGGCAGGCTTAGAATGTTGAGTTCTCATGTACACGCAGCGGAATAAAGACGTGTAAAATTACTCTCCATGTTTGGCGTGTTATTGGCGAGTATCTGGGCTGGTAGGACGCTACACCAGGAGATGAGATAGGGGATATGAAGCCCGCACACTGAAAGCGCTCTTCCAGAGATTTAGTCGTGGTCCAGCAAACTGTTCGTGGGAGCCACGTGTGCTGCAGTCGAAGCGCAGAATCAGCGCTGGCACCAGTGGAGTCTCAGCGAAAAGCCGGCCTGTGTAAAATGCTTGAAGATAAAGAAAGCGACATTGAAAGTCTACATATTGGTGGCCAGGAACTGAATGAAACGTCTGCCAATATAATGTGCTGCGCCATTATGTAAATTAATACCACATGCTACACGGTGTAAGAGCACTAAAGGTGGATGCAGCCAGGTTGCGAAAGCAGCACACAGCAATAGATCACTACAAATTAAACTGAAATTCATGTGCTCTGAAAAAGAGATTAGCTTGGTGTTTGTGAAGAAACAGTTAAGCACAAAGCCAACCAAATATCATAACGTTATCTTCTTTCATGGGATAGTAGTATACAAGGTTTATCTACTTATTGAAACCATTGATGAATCATTGTACCACAACATGCTGCGAAGCGGCCCCAGAAGGAGGGTCAGGGGATTGTGCTTGCAGAGCTATCCCCAAACGAAGCGGCCCACCACCAAAGCTGCCATGTAGGGACTCAGATCAACTCCCTAGACTGCCATCAAATACAGAGCTCCAATGGAGAGCCAGGACGAGGTCCGAGCTCCAAAAGTTAAGGCTGACTCTGAAGCCAGCACGTCACGAGGCGCTAGAGAGGTTCTGCGTAAACCAGTTCCACAAAAATTGCTTGAGAGACCATTACTGTCAACCAATGCATATCCGGCTGCTGCATTCTTAAAACAGCCATTAGCATTTGATACTGCCAAAAAACACAATATTGGCAATCGCTGGACTGTATGGATAGAGACTTTTGAAGATTTCATAAATGCAATAGAGGAAAAAGATGATAAAAAGCTTATAAAAGTATCTAAGGAACATGGCTGGTGAAGAAGTAAAAAGTCATAAAAACAGATACCACAAGAAGGTGATGTGGCATACGATCAAATCAAAAAAGCCTTGAAAGTCATGTTTAATCCAGTGCCAAATGTAGATTACGAAAGATACATATTCAGTCAAGAATGCCAGAGACAGGTGAAACCATCAATGAATTTGTTGAGAGACTGGATGTTCTGGTGAAGCACTGTAAATTCAATTAATTTATTGATGAGGAAGCTACCCTCCTCAGAATTATATATGGATGTCTGTCAGATTCCTTTCAACAAAGAATGCTTAAGGAAACTCTGAGCTTAGAATAAGTCCTCAAGGCTGCTCGCGGTGAAGAGCGTGCTGATCGTCAAGTGACTGACATGGAGTACCGAGGTGACCAAAGTGTATCAGTCATAAGCATGAAAAGTAAGCCCAAGTACAAGGCCAAGGGACACAAAGTGATGTCTCCACAGAAAAAGAAAATGTGTTACAGATGTGGGCTGTCACTTCCATATGAAGGTAAATGTACCGCCACTGTATAGATATGCATAGGCCATGGTAAAGCGAACCATTTTGTGACGACTTGCAAGGCGAAGAGAAAAGTAAGTGCATCACAGCGTGAAGACAAAATGGACGACCGAACGCTACCTCAGCAATGTTGGACTTCCTCCCACAAAGCCAAACGGTCACACCAACTGAGGCAAATCGACAGCACACGAAGTCGGGCGTCATCGAATTAATCGCAAGAGCGTTCCTCAGTATCAGTTTCCAGTGAATGACAATTGTGCAATGTCAATGTTTACTTCAGAAAGGCATGCACATGTGGGACTAGTCGAATATTAGGAAAAAATAAAACTGAAGAAGAGTTGACATGAAAAAGCACCAAAGACATTCAAACATTGTCTGAAGATTTACCTAAAGATAAATGAATGTGCAATACCATTCATAATTGACATCAGTGTGTCAATAAATATCATGCCTGAGGAGAAGTATCAAGAATTGTCTCCGTTACCACAACTTATGAAGTCAAAACTAAAGTCCACAGATGGGCTGCCTCAAACCCCCTAGAAAGTCAAGGCTTGTTTGCAGCCACGATGAAACATAAGAAAACAGTGGTACAAGCGCTGGCTCATATACTTCAAGGAACCACTTCAAGTGCCTGTTTGCTCAGTTTCAGCACTGCTGCTATGGGACTGATATCACTGAACTACAATATGAATGCTTATCATGAAATTTTAAGTCAATTTCCTTAATCATTTCATGGGTTAGGAAAACTCAAAACAATGAAAGTAAAGTTGCATATAAATGAGGATGTTCATTCTGTTGCTCAAATTCAAATTGCTTTTCACTTGCAAGAAGTTGTAGAAAAGGAACTTAATTAATTGCTTAAACACATCTCTGAACGCTCCAATGGTCCAATACCATGGGTTTAACACATTGTAGTAGTACCTAAAAGAGACACTGAAGCAGCTGTGCTCATACGAATTGACATGCATCAGGCCAAGATGGTGACTGAGAAGGAGAGAGACATCCAGGTCCACACATTGCTGATATGATAACTCAATTGAATGGTGCAAAGTTCTTCTCTCTACTTAAATAAAGGATATCACTAATTGGAACTCGAAGAAAGATCCAGGCACATTAAAACCTTTTCTATGCATAGTGGTCTGTTTCGCTATAACGATTGAGTTTTGGTGTATCCTCTTCTGCAGAACTTTTCCAAGACGTCATTTGACGTATCATACAGCCTGTAGTAAATGCATTTAACTACAGTGATGACATGTTGGTTTTCGGAGCCACTCAGAAAGAGCATGACAAAGCTCTTGCGCAAGTATGTGGGTTGCTGAATGATGCCAGCTTAACTGTGAATTCCACAACAAAAGCTTGAAGTTCTTTGGCCATGACTTTTCTGATGGGGATATGAACCTGATCCAGCTAAAGTGCAAGCATTATCTACTTCAAATCCTCCATAGGACATTTCTGTTACAATCATTCCTTGGAATGGCCAGTTACTATTCTAGATGCATACAAGTCTTTGCAACGGTCAGTGCACCGTAACGAGAACTGACAAAAAATAATGTGCCATTTCATTGGTTACATGGATCAGGGAACAGTTTCCCAAAAAAAAAAAAAAAAAAAAAAAAAAAATCAAGCAAACCATCAAGAATGACACTGAAATGGTCTACTTTGATCCCAAAATCCAGACAGAGGTTGTGGTTGATGCTAGCCCTGTCGGGTGAGGCGCAATCCTTGAACAGCACAAGAGACAGCCAAATGCTCAGAGACATATCATTCGCCAGAAAAAACCTGTCACAAACGGAACGTGCTTATTCGCAACCTGAGAAACAAGCATTTGCAATGCAATAGGTCTCGCATTTGTGAGAGTTTAAGCTATTGGCATTGTAAATAACAATGCCTTTTATTTATCTGTTTTGATAATTAACACATAAATAAAAGGCATTGTCATTTACAATGCCAATAGCTCAAACTCTTGTAAATGCGAGACCCATTTCATTTCACAGAAGCAGCCGCCATTGTCCCGGGCTGCTTGGAAAGTGAAAGCGAACATGGCGCACTGAATGTTGCAGGAAAACATGTTGTGTCCGCAGTAGGAGAAACACATTAAAGAAAATAGTGCTTACAGACTAAATACGACATACCGTGTAACAAGAGAAGCAAAAGGGCCAGTCCTCATGGGAGGTTACAAATGAAGACAAGGCGGTACTAAGGAGGGACTAACAAACCAACTAACAAATCAGAAGTTATCATTTACAAAGGACAATGAAGCCAATGAAAAATATGGCCGGAGAGTGGGCGGAGCTTCAAGTCCATACTCGAATACAGCATGCCTCGCACAGCAGCGCATGCGCTGGCCAAGCTGGACCTAATATTGTACAGATGAGGCAAAGGCACTGAACGGCAGCTCGTTCAGGCTGCTAGAGTGATGTGTGCACCTGTGTAGAGGGCTGAATACCGCTATAGTGGTACGAGTGCTGCTGCAGTGGTATGAGCGCCACTGCAGTGGTACGAGCGCCGCTGCAGCGCCGCTGCAGTGGTACGAGCGCCTCTGCAGTGGTACGAGCGCCGCTGCAGTGGTACGAGCGCCGCTGCAGTGGTACGAGCGCCGCTGCAGTGGTACGAGCACCGCTGCAGTGGTACGAACATCTCTGCAGTGGTACGAACATCTCTGCAGTGGTACGAACATCTCTGCAGTGGGATGAACATCTCTGCAGTGGGATGAACATCTCTGCAGTGGGATGAACATCTCTGCAGTGGTACGAGCGCATCTGTAGTGAAATGAGCACCTTGTCAGTGGTGTGACCACATATGTAGCACCTCTGATGTGGCATGTGCCCCTCTGCGGTGGTTAGAGTACCTATGCAGTGACATTAGCACCGCTGCAGTGGTCTGAGCACCTCTGCAGTGACTTGAGTCTGGGGCAGTCGCACATCTCCACTGCATCGGTACTCATATCTGCCCCAGATCACATGTGCAGACATCACCCAGCTCTGTATTTATAACTTGAAAAGCAACATCGCAACTGCAGGAATGTAAGGAAAAACAGAAGCGGCTCAGCCGTTCACACTTGGAAGGTTCTCGAAAGATGAACACATGAGGCAGCCCTGCTATGATTCGAACCAGCAGTACTTTCAGTATTTGCTGTGTGCATGCACGCTTGTGAGTGTAAGGAGAGATTTCTCTCGGGGTGCGTCTACGCTGCCGAGTAAGCAAGGGGGGGTAGGAATTCCCAACACTCATTCTTTTTGTGAGGCACGCCATGTACTTCCAGTCCATAGGCAATTCTGTCCATAAAACACACCCACCAACATGGTGGGTTATCTTACAGGTGATCCAAAGGCAAGCCGCCCCTCGCGGCCTACCACCTGATGGGCCAACTTGCATCGTGGCCTTAGCCAAATGGTGCTTAGCGGTTATGGTGAGGGGATAGCCCCTCCCACTTCCGGTGAACCGTCGGTCCACCCCATTACTCACGCCCCCCCCCCCTACGAGGGGCAGAGCGTTCAAGCGACCCCCGGTTGTACAGGTTTCCAACCGCCCGTAGGACAGACGGGGCGCCGTCGCACCTCAGGGTCCACCAAGAAGACTTCCTGGGGATATTAGGCCTCAGCACCCTTTGTGCTCCTGAAGAGGGTACCCCTGAGTACCCTTCCGCCTCTGGATCGCCCCGTAACTCCGCCACAGCCCTGGGTGTGGCGACCGTCGCAGCCAGGGCCCCCCCACCAAGGCCGGCATTCCTACTTACATCCTGCTATTTCCAGGGCCTCCTCCAGGTCCAGCAAGAGCAAGTTCCACACTGGACAGGTGCACCCCATCCTCATAAAGACTCCCTGTGGACTTTGGCATGTCGAAAGCCATGCCTGATCAACCGAACCCCCATTGTTCCGTAACTCTGTGCATGTTGACCCTCCTGCGCGCAGCCTCAATAGCCTCCCCTGACCGAGCTCCATGCCACAAGAGCCGGGGGTGATCTCTGACCAGCAAAACACACAAGATGATGGACGGAATGCTGCACATTGGCAAACATTCACCTCCAGTCACAGATCTGGGTTTAATCCATCGTTATTTTGCTTCACCACGCCACCCCAGTTCAGACATAGCCATATGCAAATCAGTCTTGACCCTGTGCCTCATGGGAACAGTCCAGACCGAACTGCCAAGCCATGTCTTCCCTGGACCGGAATCAAGCATCCTAGGACCGGTTTCAGGCTATCAGCCTTCATCAGCCAGGATAGCTTGACTCCAGTGGCGTAGTGAGCACGGGACCCACGTCTGGGCATACCCTTCCCACTTAGGGCGAAATGCAAAACACACAAGATGATGGACGGAATGCTGCACATTGGCAAACATTCACCCCCAGTCACAGATCTGGGTTTAATCCATCGTTATTTTGCTTCACCACGCCACCCCAGTTCAGACATAGCCATATGCAAATCAGTCTTGACCCTGTGCCTCATGGGAACAGTCCAGACCGAACTGCCAAGCCATGTCTTCCCTGGACCGGAATCAAGCATCCTAGGACCGGTTTCAGGCTATCAGCCTTCATCAGCCAGGATAGCTTGACTCCAGTGGCGTAGTGAGCACGGGACCCACGTCTGGGCATACCCTTCCCACTTAGGGCGAAATGCAAAACACACAAGATGATGGACGGAATGCTGCACATTGGCAAACATTCACCCCCAGTCACAGATCTGGGTTTAATCCATCGTTATTTTGCTTCACCACGCCACCCCAGTTCAGACATAGCCATATGAACTGGGGTGGCGTGGTGAAGCAAAATAACGATGGATTAAACCCAGATCTGTGACTGGGGGTGAATGTTTGCCAATGTGCAGCATTCCGTCCATCATCTTGTGTGTTTTGCATCTCTGACCACCCAGGTTCACCTGTCCCCAACTTGTTGCTTAGTTTGCACATTGTGGTCTTCATTTATTGAAGCAAAGTCCTCTTCCTGTGTGAGCCTGTGCCACCAGAGGCACCGGCTTACCATTGAGCATAGCTCAATGTGTCAAAGCCTCTACAGCAAGCTGTTCCAGTGCATGCCTGGGACCCCCACTCACAGGCCACCCGGAAGGCCCTCCCCCCAGACCGTTGGTCCTGGCAACTTGAAGAAATGCTAGGTTGCAAAACCCCCTTTGTTGAGCACTGCACACCATTCTATACAACTAATCCAAAATTATGGCCTGTGCGGGGATCGAACCAGCGACCTTGGTGTTATAAGCACCAGGCTCCAACCAACTGAGCTAACTCGCCAAGTCTTGCACATATTTGCCTAATAACACTGCTCCCAACAAACCTCAGGTGCCTCACAGGGGTGCACCATTCGCCTGTACATAAAAAAAACTTAACCTGTCATCCGGACACTCCCCTGGGTGGCTGTTGACAGATGTACCTTTTAACACATTGGGATTCACATCGTCCCACCTGCATGATGCGCTCCACTGACAAGCCTGCCCAGAACGCTGGGCTTTCTGCCCCTTCAAAAGAGTGCTTGCAAAGTTGCCTGCCAGGACCCGCAAGCCTGACATTTAATCATGCCTTCCATGCCCGTTCAACCCCAAAATGGTAAGGGGCGTGCTGTCAGCATGAACCAGAGTAGCCCTCTCCCAAAGGGCCAGGTAAGGGGCGACCAGCCCCACTGGGCCATACATCTATCTCCCAGCTGGGTGTAACAGAATACCCTTCAACCAAGCCTGGTCGGAATGTGCCCATCTCCCTACCCCTTGTAAGGGCGCACCACACCCGCCCGTCTTCCTAGGCCAAAATTGGGACATTAGTCCCCTTGATGGCTGACCGCTCAAGGATATTTTGCTTAACTGAAGCAACCTGTATCATGCCGCTGTGGATCGGAGGACATGGAGTAAACCTATGGTCAGTGTACCTGTACCTTCTTAACTATAAAAGCCAAATGTGCTCTGATAGTAGTCAGTCTTTGTGATCCTAACCCTCTATTCCAACAATATTAGGGTACCAGCACCCTATTGGGAATGGCAAACACACCCCAACTGACAGGATAGAGCCTATTCGTACTCAGTCTAAAAGACCCGACCGACACCTCAAACCTTGACAAGAGGAGGCCTGATAACCTGCCCCCACTCGCCAACTTAAGGAACCCCGTTATTCCACCGTCTCTGCTAATGCTCAAGTTAGTATACAGAGCGCATACGTGTCTCTCGAAAACCAAAAGACCATATATACGTTGGTGACAGTCCCCGCTAGGATCAGCGCAAGTGGCCAAGAGTAATGGATGTCTATGGTCATGAAAACATAATAAGCCACGCAATGAACCATAGACCTACCTAAATGTCTCGGAGGTGAAGCCATTGGATGACCTCGGAGAGGCAATATGCCCGAGACATCGGATGCCACAAGCAGCCCTCGAGTTTAAAAGGTCCATCAGCTCCAAAAACTGCACCTTAGAGGAAAACCAAGCGGACCCCAAAATCTGCTTCCATTTGGTCCTGAACTGAAACGTCTGCATCCCCTTCAGGAACGATATCTGTGCTTCATATTTGCCGCTTTACTGCTAAGTGTGCCCAGTTCATACACTGCTATTTCTTTACATTTTCTTGTCTTTCTCTGACTGCCAAATGTCCGGACATTGGAAGCACCAATCCCATTGTTAAAACTAAAATGCAAGCAGAACTTATCCGGGGACATAGCCTCACCTTCAACCCCCTGTCTTTGAAGCGCAGCAAGTCAAATACAGAGTTAGAAGCCCCTTTATTTAACTTGAGCCTAGATGCACCGGCACTAACTGCTCCTATTACCTGGAAATGTGTGGTGCGTCCCCTAGCTGGAAAACGTATGGGTGTGCACAGACACAATGCCTGGAAACATGTAAAGCCCAAGCTGTTTTAGCAGTTCCTCCTGCATATAACCCAGACAAGATAGTCCTGCCAGAACTCTATCTGTGTCCCTTTACATTGGTTCCGAATAGCCCTGCCACTTTCTGATAATCAGTGGCCATCTCTGTCTCTGAACCTAATCCATGTTGCACTGGCTTGGTTGCGGACCCTCAAGATGACTTCCATGGCCCTAAACCACTTCTCACTCGAAGGGCAAACACTGGCAGCCAAAACAAGGCACTGGGGGTGCCACCTACCCGTTCTAAACATCGGGAAACCCCCAAGCCGCACACCGCACTCTCCGTCAGCGCTGACCCATGCTCCACAATGCACATCTGCCCGCAGTGAACCTGCTGCAACATAGGAATACCGTGGCTTATTATTGATGGACGCTCCAATATCGTTAAAGAAAATGCCGCCCTCTGCGCACTTAGAGCATTTCTGCTTGTCTTAGATGTAAAGCCTGTACTCTGAAGCATCTATGTAAAGTAACTGGTCCAATTGAAAAGCGCTCTGACACCTTCGGGTAAAGTTCGCGCTATATAAATTCACATTCAATAAATCCATGACTGAATAAACAAATTGGTTGCTCTTTGTTACCCCCACCCCCGGACAAACTGTACAGGGGGGGGGTCCTGGACTCACCGGAAACTCCGTAACCGATAAGACGTGACCTGCTCCCTCCTAAACCACGACCCCTTACAGGGGCATACCCCAGGCCTACAGTATGCGCCGCCTGGCCTGACCCGCCAGACCACGGCGAAAACCTAAGCAATCCTGTGAAAGTGCAAAATTTTGTTTTTATTTATTTATGTTCCCGCCTGACCCGGGGCAGCAATGCCACATAGCATTGACCCCCCCAGTGCAAAGCCTGCGACCACCCGCAGAAGAGCCAGTAACCTGATTTGGTTGGGCGCCCATGGCATCCAACAACTTCCCCTGATCATGATTGGGCTGCGGGCCATGGACCCATGCCGCCCCCCACTTTAATAGGCAGCAGACAACTCGGCACCAGTCCGGCCCGTAAAACAATTGCTTAGTTGTGAGTTTCACACACTGGAGACTCAGCCCGACGGGGCAAAGCCAGGCCCCCATGGCGTCGCCCGCTCACCCCACACCGGATGCCCACAGTGCAAGCCGACGAGCCACCGCACCAAGCCTCACTTCGGTGAGTCCCCCCCAAAGCAAGTCCATGATTCACAAGATGTTGGGCCTCACCCCGGTTCCAACGCCACCCACCGGAAACCCAACTCCCGCCCCATATGAGCAGGTGCGACATAAATGAAAGAATCCGCTGGTAGAAGCTGCAGCTAAAATTCGTTACAATTGTTTGCGCTTAGGCCTGTCGAAAGTAACTGTTATTCCATTAATAATATTGTGCAAGATCCAAACCCATTGGCTCTCCATGTGTCGGTTTCCTGTCCTTGCCGCATGGTGAGGAAAGCTTGCCCACAGGGTTGGCATAAGCTATGCGAAACATAACATGAGTGTGTTTGAGCACCCTCTCCCCGAAGGATAGCCTGGCACAGATCAACAGGTGTTTATTGCATCCCACTCGATGGTACGCATTTTATCGACCTCAGGAGGGAGAAAGGCATAAAAACCGCCTTAAATCCCGCACTGAATACGGCAGGAAGCTCTGCCCACCTGTTTGAGTCTCGAGCAGTTAAGGACCTGCGCCACGCCCAGATCCCTGACCTACCAGCGGCCCGCCGTGCCTAAAGAGCTCACAGTATTCACCCGTAAGTGCTTAATATGTAGAAACTCCAGGGTAGACCTTCTCGCATAGCGGCTCTAATCCCCCCCCCTCACAATGTTAGTCCATTACAGACAGGCGACCCAAGTTGCATATTAAACCTTTACGTTCCATTTGATATGAGGAAGTGTATTGCCAAAAGAAAGATGTGTTAGATAATACTGGCGAGCCCCGACATGGCGAGCGCCCTTTGTTTCTTCCCTTGTGACCACCAGGTGTGTAACCCAAGGACACATAACCCTACCTGTCGCCCTAATCATCAACTCATTTTACTATTAATAACAAAATGCATTTATGCTGTGTCCTAAAACATATAAACGCTATATCCTGCCAGCCGGAGCAGAGTTGTGAATCCCAGTTGGCGACAGTCACCCAGAATTAGCTTAATGACAAACTGATGCACATTTATCTTAAAATGCCCCGTATAGACATAATGGGTGATAGTTGCATATGTCAATAATCCCAACTATGCCTCCGCAGCTGAAAATTGGTGCTTCGCTCAGTGTGCCGCTGTAGTGTAGCTCCTATTTCCCTAATAGGCTCTGCGCATTGGAATAATATATCCTATAGGTTTGACATAGGACTAAGGTCAGTATGTCCCTATCGAGTATATTAGACTTAATTACTTGTGCCAGCTAGCTCAGAGGCCACTAGAAACTCCTTGACAACAAGAAGGGAGTAGTTTCTGGCAGCCGCAAAACATGACCACTGTGTTTCCCTTTTAGAATCAGAACGTGTCCCAGAGTCGTAGAAACAATAGATAACTATTTCACTCAGCTCAGTCGTGCATGCTTAGTTTTCTCCAAGTTACACAGAAAGAAATAGACGGGCGTTTCAATAAAGGGTTTATTGAACAGTCTTGTTTCTGGTGTAAGTAAAATGTGCTGTTACGATCACAAGACAGTATGCGAGATAAATAATGTACAGTGTGAGCAGTAGAAATAAATAATACTGCGAGAGCATTATCTTTTAGTACATATGCGGTTACATAAATAACAGACTAAAAATGCGAGTACTCATACGATGCGTTTCTAATCTAGTTCTACCCCAATGTACCTAACCTAGGTGTAGGACGAGGTATGAAGTAGGTGAAGTATTCCTTACTATGGTATACTAAGAGTATGCTAACACCAGTATGCCAAGAGTCCCTCTAGGTTCTAGTCTGCTCCATACCTGAAGAATGAGAGAGGTAGGAATCTCTTTGCCAGACTCGAACTCCAACACCCCGCAAGGGAAGTTAGATCACTGGAAGCTGGACTCTCTGCGTGCAGGGATGACAGCGTCTTCTCAGTGCGTCAGGCCGGGAAACGGGCTCCTCTGAAGAAGTCGAGGTCTCCTCTGATTTACAGGGGCTAGGGAAGGTATATTTATAGCTGAGAATTACCTCAGAATGTTAGCATGGACGTGAGTCGGACAGCGGAAGACGTCATGAATGAACCCCTAAGGAATAATGGTTCATGCATAATATATGAGTCCTTGAAGAAATCAATAGTCCAGGACTAGGGAAACTCCCGCAGCCTAAGGGTCTGTTCTTCAAGAACTCGTTGTGACGTTAGGGTGGACGGATGTCGGAGACCATGCCTGTATTTGGAGTGCACGGTTTAATGCCTAAATAAGGGCTGGGATTTTATGCCTATATAAGGGCAGGGCGAATTGTGCCTATATAAGGTCATGATTCTGGAAAGCCCGTTTATGGACACCCTAAGAGGAATACAACACCCACTCCACTTTCGTGTGTACGATAATACTAAAATGTTAAACATTAAAATGGAGTACCGCATATTTCTAAAATATTTCATAAAACCATTTTTTTAAAAAAGGCATTTAAAAAACCAATCAGAATGCAAAAGGTACTGTACATTTGAAGCATTGCTTTTCATTTCAGGCATAAAGTTCGAAAATAAAATGCAATTGGAATGAAATAAGCAGTAATATTTACATGTGACAGAAAATGATCGATAAGTTGTTCAAAAATCAAAGTCATTTCATGTCATGAAAATAAATGAACTGTTTTAGACACACAAGATGACTAAGTGTCCGTGGAAGTACCTTGAAGTCTGTATTATAAGGCTAGTTCTACTTTAAGCAGATGGAAGTGCCATTTTCGTTTGAAAAATGGGAAAAAGTTCAATTTTGGTAGAGTTCCAAGTTGTTTTAAAAATGAAGGCCAAATTGTTACTGCATCTCTGGAACACTGTATGCTGAATCAGAGTCAGTTTACGGGTCTGGTGTAAACATGAGATCATCTACTTCTATAGACAAAACATCGTCCACTGTAGTTGGTGTCAGTTGGAACACCTCGTGTAGCAGATTAATTGCACAGAGATGTGAAGCTTCGCTTCCAGCATAGGGTGCCGCAGCAAAGTTCGCGTCCGTTGTTACCTGTGTGCCTGTAGATCTTTCTCGTACCTCAGCAGCAGCCGGAAGCGTCTGTGAGATCTCAATGAATGCTGACATCAGGATTGGTAGCCGCTGGGGACAACACAGAGCATGGGCCGTTATCGGGACCAGCAGAGAATCGACATCCGTTGGCGTAGCTGATGGAAATGTTAGACAGGTGTCCAACACGCATTCTTCACCGCATAGCAGGCATCGTAGAACAGGTAAGATGCAATCTTGCCAGATTGGTCTGAATGACAGGAACCAAGTTGTATTAAGGTCCCGTAGAGCGAGTCATGCCCAATAGCTGTACTATTCGCTCACGGCACTTTCGTTCAAGGAGAGCTTTCTCCATTTCGCTCGGAGTGAGGTCTGCGAATAGGCTGGCCATAGCGCAATAGCAGGAAGAGAAATAGAATTCCGGCAACAAGTGCTAGAATTAATGGTATGCCACCAAACACCGAATGTGCAAAGTTCGGGATGATTCCGAGTATTGCCTGGAAAGGTGCTAACAGACCGGTACAGATGCTCTTAAATACATGTATAATTCCACTTGTATCAGACATGTTGAAGATACGTGATATCATTTCTACAAAATGTATAGGGCAGTTTGTACGTATTAAAGTCTGTATCTCAGCCGAAGTCCTTGCTACTTGTAGATCATAGGTTTCTTTGGCCGAGGTCAAAGGCACTGTTTGCTGTAAAAGCATGGCTTTCATTCTGCTCAAAGTATCAAATCTTATAAAAGAGACGTTCAGCGAAGGCCATAGAGGCGACTCCCTGACTGTGTCTATTGGGGGAAACAATACTTGCATACAGCAAGTGACCCTGGAGTTGACCGTTACTAGATACGGGATGCCTGGCAACATGCTGCAGCAACTCTGATCATTCAACATGAGGTAACTCCCATTAGAAAGTTGTCCAAACGTTGGATTAATCACAGCAGCTGGTGTACCCTGCTGATGGCAAGACAAATTTGCCACAGAACCATTGCAAGCCCCGTGTAAAGAAATGTCCTGACATAAGCGAACCGCTTAGTGCAAGTTTACAGTTTGTACCGCTCAAAAACACTTCACGATCCCCACTCCAACATCTATATGTATACGGTAAATCCCAAGATGTCTTAATGTATTCCTTACCCAACCTTTCATATTTGCCTGCTTGCATTTGTCTGAGGCAATACTGAAACTGAAAAGTAGTCACAGGTGATGTAATTTTGCCATGAATGAGCCATTCTGTAGCTGGTTTTTCTGCCACTGTGAATGGTAACTTTTCCAGTTTTTCAATGCTCAACACTGTATACCTTGCTCCTCTTTGTGCCAGTTCGATCTGTTTATCAGTTAGATTGTATTCTGCAAACAGAGCCGACGTGTTGATGAAACGCCAAGGCACATAGCCCGCACGCAAAGATTGCAGCGTCCAGCTTAATAACACAATAGAACGTAATTGAGATTGGCATTGCTGTAACATCGCCAAATCTTGTTCTAGTATGTCGATAGCAGAGGATACAATGCCGTCCAATGAATATATTCTGGAGGACAAAGTTGTTAACACATTGTCGAACACAGTGAGTGTTTTCTCTAAATTAATACGATCAAGTTCACGTATTCGTTCTGCGGCCTCCATCTGTGATACTTTCCAAGCTTCATTATAAGCAGCATAAATGCCGGCATATATGAAACGTTTTTGACGCGGTTTTCTTGGTCCAAGCAAGAATTCCCTAAGGTCTGCGTCCTTTTTAAGTAAGGTTAAGTGTTGTTTCACATCCTGTAGTGTAGATTTATGCAGCCAATCGAGGCATAATTTTCCTACACTGTATGTTGTTACTACCCCCGGATGTTGTCTTTGGACGTATCTTGGGACTGGCCTATTAATAGTAAAGCCCTGAGTTTTATTCAGGAATCTTTCCTGACAGTTATTCGTGTCTGTGGGCCAGATCAACCATTTTTTCCAATCAGGATTAGATCTGTTGAGTTGTAGTATATTGTCAACTGTCACCACTGCCTGTGTATCGTTATCACTTGTAGGTGTTGGTACAGAAGGTGTGTTCATCTCTTTGATCTTGGCTAATCCAAGACAAGATGTTTGTTGGATGGTTTCATTCAAAAACATTTGTTCAGGGATGATGCAGGCTCTAAATAAAGCTTCTATCCCCTGCACTTGCCAATCTTTAGTACCCCAGACTGTTTTTGTGTCTATTGTGTCTTTCCAAAAGTCAAAACCCTGTCTAGACAGTTGGGCATTAAATAACGCAGAGTAAATCTGTTTTGTATTTGTTAACATAATTTTCAGTCCTGTCTTGTTTACATTTTTATAGTAAAACATTTCTGGTTCAGATGTATTGTATCCTAAAAAATATGGAAACTTACTAGCAAATGTTTTTGAACTACCTTTAGGTGGTGTAGGACAATGTTCCCATTGGTTAAACAAACACATTTCTTGGATATGCAGATTTATGCAACTAATGATGACCATAGTGGTTAAAACAATACATTTGTTCATAGTCTGATGAACCCTCTAAATATTCATGTTTAGAAAATGCAGCAGATTTTTCTAGGTCAAACATTATATCATTGACAGTCTCAAAGTCCCAATCATCCGAATAGGTACTGGACGTAATTAGATCACTTAGTGAAATTTTAAACAAATGTGGAATGTTCAATTGTTCCGTCGGACCGAAGATTTCAAAATCTGTTTTGTCCCAAACTATACCATCCTGTATAGGATCAGCTGTGATGTTCACTGATGACAAGTCTCTTGCTTCACGATGGGAAGATTTATGAGGTTTCAAAAGTACGTTCACGTTTTTTCCTTCAGTGTTCACATGGATGTATCTGCCACTTATAAGCACGCTCACAGTTGTAACCAAAGCTAGCCAGAGCAGGAAAACAAAAAGTCCAGATGTAATCCAGAGTTCAATCATGGAGAAACCAAATAAGTCTTTTTCAGAAAGTGAAGAAAGTCTTGTACTTGCTGCTTGAATTTCAATGATGCTGGCGTCGTTTCAGGTTCACTCGGATCTTCTGAGAACGTATCAAAGTTAATGAAATAGCCAGAAGCAGTTCTGTCAATTGTTGGAATTGCATCAGGATTTGTAGAAATCACTGGAACCAGTTCATCACCTGCCACGTTGGTGTAGACAGGTGTATTTGGACGAACTGTTACTTGGTGTTCAAGAGGGACGAGTTCCATAGCGTTGTTGCATAGTCCTCCATCAGTTACAGCTGAATTCTCGATGGTTATCAGTCTTTCAGTCTGAACCTCTTGGATAGTAGTGAGAGGAGTGTGTCTGCTACTAGGTCTGAGTCCACGAGGCCTACTACTTGGTATTGGCCACATACTGTGGTTTGATGAGGTCGATGGACACAAATCTTTTCTCCTTTCTTCCAGCAAGGGGCGGCAGAAGTACTGTTCTTGTTCCTTGAACTGCTAGGACAGGTACTGGTTGTCTGTAAGAAGGTCCAAATTCCTTCTTGTCCGCAATCTTTTCTCTGACTAGATCCCCAACTTTTGGAATCCAGACAGGCCTTGCTGGGACAGCCGGTTGATCCCCAGTGGTGGTGGGCTGTAGTAATACGTTGCTTTGTTTCGTTCTTAACTTGTTTAGTTCCTGTAAAACAGCCAAACGATCTTTGATATCAAAGGGTTTATTTTCCACCACTGTGCCTACGTGTTCAAGGTCTGGTACCCACATTCTTGTCCCAAATAGGACCTCATATGGAGTGACCACCCCTAGAGAACTTCTTGGCAGATTATTCAATGAGCGTTGAACCCCACTAAGGTGTTTGACCCACCCATCACCCGAACCTAATACTCTAGCTGTTATAGACTGCTTTATGTCCCGGTTTTTCCTTTCCACAACCGAATTTCCCTCAGGATGGAATGGAGAGGAGTACCGCAATGCAACGCCCAGACTGGCCATGGCTTCTTTGTAAGCCCTAGAGCTAAACGCAGGACCCTGGTCAGAATGTAGCATGCCTATTGCGTATATGCCGATAAAGACTCGCAAATCTTTTATAACAGTTCGAGCGTCAGCCGAGCGCTAAGGCCATAACCATAGGAACCTAGATTCAGTATTTGTGGGAATGCCTTTGTCCAGTAGGACGCAGGCATGTAGATAGTCTAAGGCTGTCTAACAGTGGTGTCTGTACTGGGTTGCCGCATTCGCAGCATGGTGTCTGGTGGCTCTCTCGCTGTAATTTACAGTCTAAGCAGTTGTTGATTAATATATGAATTTCTGTATTCATTCCAGGCCACCAGTACATCTCTTTTAACGTTAAATTTTTTTAGAGATCCCTTGATGTGACAGACCCTCCCCCAAATGTGTTTCATAAATCAAGGCTGCTCTACGTTCCATGTTTGGAATTACCCTATCCCCCACTCCAGGGATTCGAGCAAAAGGAACGCTGTTCGCATCAATTACATAAGAGTGCTTGAGTGGAAACTTTTTTGGTAACGCTGCACCACTGCCTTTGCTTGTAGCATTGACAGCCAACATTATCTCACTGTCTATTTTCGTTTTTGAACGAGTGATCGCAGCTACGGAAGCCGTCTGCACAGCCCCCTTTGCGGCTTCGTCAGCCAATGAATTCCCTGCAACGTGAACGCCATCACGTTGATGACTCCGTGTGTGGATCACCTGAGCCTTTGGTAGTTCGTTTTTCAACTGAACTACTTGTTCCCAAAGCATTTTATGCTTTATTGTGCCACCTTTCGCATCTTTGAAACCATTTTCAAGCCAGTTTCGTATGTAGTCATTATACGACTGAACACAGTAAAAGGAATCGCACACTATTAGTGTGGGGAATTCTCGATCTGTACTTTCAAGTGCCAGTTTGAATGCTTGTTGTTCAGCTCGCTGAGCTGTGCAATCTCCTAGAGATTGAGTTTTTGTGACCATGGGTCTGAAGATGCCATTTTGCATGCGACCTTTGACGATTGCACACGCTGCACTGTAAGCTTGCTTACTCCCTGTTGCGGGTTGTGCGGATCAGTCAGTGTAAATTATGAATTCGTACTGATCGAGAGGCAGAATTTCAGTAGGCAGAGGACATTCATGTTCGTATTGCAGGAATGCTTGAGTTTTTAAATCTGGATCAAAAATATATTCAACATCTGTTGCAGCAAGAGAATTAACCCATTGTATCCATCTTGGATGCAATGCTTTAGCATTTGGAATGCTTGCTTTTGTGACCGCTTCTAAAGCTGGTACCGGGGTTATGACAATAATGCGTTTCCCTTGGGCTAAGGCTCTTTCTTTTGCTACAGCGGTTTGAACTGCTGTCAGAATGTTTTCAGTTGAACTGAAGCGCATTTCCGCTTGGGTGTACAAATGGGATTTGTATGCGATTGGTATTTTCTCACCCTCATTGAAGGTTAAGTAGGTGAATCCACATTGACCCGAAATTATTCGGATCACCAAATTGCGTTGACTTACGCGTGTTTGTAAGTGATTTGTTGCTAACATGTTAGCCTGGAGGGAACGCAAGATTTCTGTGTGTTCCTGTGTCCAGTTTCTGATCGAAAAATCAGGTTTGATTAATGCGTAGAGAGGTTTAACCCTTTCTCCGTAATTTAGAATGTATGTTCTTCCAAAATTTAGGAAACCCAGGATGGATTGTAAGTTTTTTAGCGTTTTTGGAGGTTGGAGCAGCGCACATTTCTCTAGAAAGTTAGCTGCCAAGCTCTTGCCTTCACTTGAAAGCTCATATCCCAAAAATAAGACATTGAGATGGGCAATTCTGGACTTTTTAAAGTTGAACTTGTAGCCCTCAGAGGCGAAACCCAGTATAATGGTGCTCACCCTGTTCAAGTGTTTGTCCAGGTCATCGTCTGTCAGATAGATGTCATCGACATAGGACAATGCCTCATTGTCATAAATTTGTAGTAACTCCGTTACCCTCGCTGAGAATAAACCTGGGCTGTTCTTGAACCCTTGTGGGAGTCGACAAAAGTGACACTGGGTCCCCATTATGGAGAATGCTGTTAAGTACCTGCTTTCAGGTGCTATGTTTTGACAAAAGAAACCATTTGAGATGTCTAATGTTGTTTTATATTTTTTACGCACACTGTTATTCATTAATGCTGTGCTATGTGCATTTTGTACTGCAAAAGTTTTAGAACAAGTGTTTAGGTGTCTGTAGTCCAAAACTAGACGATATGTATTGTCTGGTTTGGAGACAGGAAACAAAGGATTGTTCATTGAGGAGGTACATGTTTCAATCACCCCTTGGTATTCAAGTTGATCTAAGATCTCCCTGACCTGTTTTTTAGCTTCTTGCTTTATTGGGTACTGCCGTTGTGCAGTTGGTTCATGTTTCAGATGTATTTTATGGTGAGGTGAGTCCTCATCCCATCCTACATGATTTTTATATAACGCTGGGGCCTGGGCCACTGCCCATTTCCTGGCATATGTATATCTTAGATGCATTGGTATATGGTTGGAGAAGGCAGGCATAATTATGTCCTCGCCATGTGGGCACTCCCTGACAAATTGTGGTGGCCCTTCCTTTTCTGCTAGAAGTATGTCATAGCCTTTTGATAGTCTTTCCCAAAAAAGTGCTTTCACCTGTCTAGGTTTGTCTCCCTCCATCCGGAGTGTTATGTCATATAACTTTTGTGGAGTACTAACCCTGGTGTCTACAGTCTCAACTGTGATGTACTCATTCAAGTCCACTATCTCCAGAAGTTCCTTCAGGTTCTGGCGAACTATTGTGACTTCTGCTGCACTGTCCAGCATTGTCTGAGCCCATTCTCCGTTCTTGAGTTGTGTTCTCAGTATTCTCGGCATGTCTGATCTTTAGACCTGCTACTTTCTTTTTGGAGAATTGAGGTTTTGCTTTAGTTTTTGGAGCGTGTTTGTCGTCTTTCGATTTCACGCGTTCTTCTCTATGTTCTGTTCGTCCTCTTCTTTCCGAAGTCTGTGATGAGATCTGAAAGGGACGAGAGGAACGTGTATCAGTATCTTGATACCTATCAGGTTTTCTCAAATTATCCCTATTCCTGAGCTTATACCTCCTTTCAGAGGGCTCCTTTTAAGGAGACCTACCTCTGGATTGAGAATGTTGCTCGTTTGAATTTTGTTTAGTAGACTCCCACTTCTTTTTAGAAGATGTAGGAGTTTGTTTAATTGAGTCCTTCTCAGGACTTTGATAGCTTCGGCTTCACTGGTCTTCCACCCAAACTATCTCTGCCTAATTCTGCATAAGATTGTTCAATTATTCTGGGTAGCTCAGTTTGATGTTCTGTAACATCAAATTCCCTTAATTTTTGGCGGATCGCCACTGCTGCTGCCTCCCTTTTAATATTAGATAATATTATTGTTGAGACCTGGTCGAAATTTTTCAGTAACTTCATACCTAAATTTAGAGCAGGCTCTGCCCCGTATTCGTTTTGAATTTGTTTCAGGACATCAGGTATTACCACAATTGACGGAATACCATGTGTTTTAGTATAGATGGCAGCAAAGACTGAGCCCCAAGTGGTGCAGTCTTCCAGTTGTGGTGTGATCCCCATTGGTAAACTGATTGTCAGTATTCTGTGTTTCTCATACGGGCTAGTATTTGGAAATACTGCTTCGATATGAGTAATTTTTTGAGCTATCCAGAATGGAATTTGCTCACGTTTTGTGGGCATTTTACCCATGACTGCGTATAGAGTCTGTGGTGTAATTTTTAGTGTATTCCCCTGGTGAGGAGTTTGATTTGGAATTATTAATGGTTGCTGGACTGTAAAAGTCCGCATGACATATTGGACCAATTGTCTGTAGATTTTTATTAATTCTTGTATTTGAACAAGTCCTCATCTGACATTATATCCAGTTCAGGATGAGGTGTGTAGCCGGCTAGAATCGGCCATGTTGCTCCTGGTCTACCTAGTGGACCGAGCCTGGTAATGTTTCTGTGATGTTTTAGGGCGCCTTTAAACCAGAGCTGATGCGCCTGGTATGTTAATGGAATTTCTATATCCCCTAAAGGAATGTATTCCTCTGGTGGTTCATCTTCCTTGTAGAAGTGAAACATGTGTGTTACTGAATTGGATTCAGGAAATATTACCCATGTATAGAATACCTCTGTCTGAAAGGATTCATGTGCCTCTATCACGAAAACTGCTCTACCTCCTCTTGGTGGTAGGCCATGTTTTATAAGTTTTAGAGTGATGGCTCTTCTTAAGTTTGGAGCGATGTTTATGACACCCTCCTCGGTTTCATTTAAACCTGTAATGTTAAAGCCTGCTGCTTGGGCTGGATCAGCCGCAGCTCCACTGTTTCCGGTCTCAGTGTCGGAGCCAGGCATTTTGTTGTTTGAAAAATGTAGAACAAGTTTCAAGGAAACAAAGATAAGGTGCACAATATTTTGGGACACTGTATCCTTCAACGTTGAGCAAACCAAACAGCTAATATATAGGGTACTGCCCTATGTAGCCGTGGCGGATACTAAACCCTGCCCACTCCAGACGTCTTTTGGAGTATATGGGTAGGGGTCTTGAGAGAAAAAGCACGGCTGAGTTACTCAGTATCTAACGTTGAATTACTGCCTTACCAAACCGTTGGGCGCCATGTAGTGTAGCTCCTATTTCCCTAATAGGCTCTGCGCATTGGAATAATATATCCTATAGGTTTGACATAGGACTAAGGTCAGTATGTCCCTATCGAGTATATTAGACTTAATTACTTGTGCCAGCTAGCTCAGAGGCCACTAGAAACTCCTTGACAAGAAGGGAGTAGTTTCTGGCAGCCGCAAAACATGACCACTGTGTTTCCCTTTTAGAATTAGAACGTGTCCCAGAGTCGTAGAAACAATAGATAACTATTTCACTCAGCTCAGTCGTGCATGCTTAGTTTTCTCCAAGTTACACAGAAAGAAATAGACGGGCGTTTCAATAAAGGGTTTATTGAACAGTCTTGTTTCTGGTGTAAGTAAAATGTGCTGTTACGATCACAAGACAGTATGCGAGATAAATAATGTACAGTGTGAGCAGTAGAAATAAATAATACTGCAAGAGCATTATCTTTTAGTACATATGTTGTTACATAAATAACAGACTAAAAATGCGAGTACTCATACGATGCGTTTCTAATCTAGTTCTACCCCAATGTACCTAACCTAGGTGTAGGACGAGGTATGAAGTAGGTGAAGTATTCCTTACTATGGTATACTAAGAGTATGCTAACCCCAGTATGCCTAGTATGCCAAGAGTCCCTCTAGGTTCTAGTCTGCTCCATACCTGAAGAATGAGAGAGGTAGGAATCTCTTTGCCAGACTCGAACTCCAACACCCCGCAAGGGAAGTTAGATCACTGGAAGCTGGACTCTGCGTGCAGGGATGACAGCGTCTTCTCAGTGCGCCAGGCCGGGAAACTGGCTCTTCTGAAGAAGTCGAGGTCTCCTCTGATTTACAGGGGCTAGGGAAGGTATATTTATACCTGAGAATTACCTCAGAATGTTAGCATTGACGTGAGTCGGACAGCGGAAGACGTCATGAATGAACCCCTAAGGAATAATGGTTCATGCATAATATAGGAGTCCTTGAAGAAATCAATAGTCCTGGACTAGGGAAACTCCCGCAGCCTAAGGGTCTGTTCTTCAAGAACTCGTTGTGACGTTAGGGTGGACGGATGTCGGAGACCATGCCTGTATTTGGAGTGCACGGTTTAATGCCTAAATAAGGGCTGGGATTTTATGCCTATATAAGGGCAGGGCGAATTGTGCCTATATAAGGACATGATTCTGGAAAGCCCGTTTATGGACACCCTAAGAGGAATACAACACCGCCGACTGGCAATTTGCGGTCCCTGTCATTGCCTCAAGCTACCTACTACAAAGGTGACGCTACACCCCCCCCCCCCCCCCAAGCCAGACTATTGGGTGATAGTTGCATCAGTAAATAAGCGAGCCACCGTCGGCACACATAGATAACAGACACACGCCTTCTGTTGCTACTTTCCCTAGTATGGCGGGGCCCGCAAGCAGGCAGTACTCTGGTGCCAGGCCTCACAAAGGCACACTTGCCCCGCCAACACCCTCTGGTGGACTGCAGACAAGTCCGAATCCAAGCCAACATGGATCACCCCCATGACAACTCAACGCAACATGGGAACAGCCTCCCTACGACGGAATGCCAAGCAAACCTATGCCATGGACACCTGGTGCCCCTCCCCTCACAGCCAGACAGTCAACCTCTGCTTAATCAAACTTAGCTCTTAGAGCGGGCGAGCCAGAGATGCGACAGTGTCTGCCTGCCCTCAAAAGAGCATATTACCTTGTGCATAACATAGTGCCACACAACCATAAATGCCTCGCCCAGCGAGCGCCCGACCGTGAGGCAAGTGGCTTACCCCTGCGCACTGCAAAGCAGACTCGTCGGCTACCCGCACCCCCGTCCTGCTGCACTGGGGCAAGATTGCCCTGGAGCCGGTTTTGATGGGGGCGGGGTGAACGCTGGTGCTGAACCCTGCCGCGCCCGACCACGAGGAGAGCGTCCGTGGGCGATATGAAGATCCTGCAGTTCACCCACCAATTTGCATAAGCTACGACACAACAAGCAAAGTCGAAGTCTAAGTGTTAATTGCTAGTGCTAGACTTATATGGTTTGCAGCTGCCACTTCCTCGTGTCATTGGTCTATGTTCCCGCAGACCTTACAATTATTCCTGCAGATCTTACTATTGTCACCCCTGTGCGCACACACACACCCTATAAAATTATGATGAGACTGTAATGAATTGAGAGGCATGGGCCGAATGTAACCATGCGGCAGTGCCACCCGGTGGCCAACCGCAGGAGTCAGGAGATAAGAGTCCGCTTTCCAAAACACACATTATGAGGCAACACATCCATTTCAACGGAGAACCGCAACTCGCAGCGCAGCCGATGGCTTGACTTGACCTCCCAGCGACGGCACGGGCTTAGCCATGTAAAGACCAGCTTGGAAATAGTACAATACATGCCGTGAAAATATGACAAGGCTGCTTCAAATTAGAAAACAAAACGGAATTCTTGAGAAAGACTGCTTGCTGTTCTACCTGTAGGCGTTGACAAATCTGAATTTAAGGACAAAGAGTTACAGTGATTCCAAGATGTTTGCCCAAGAACACACAATTTAGTGTATGCTAGGCATCAGTCCCGGTTTCTGGTCAATCAGCCTGCCATCCACACAGGAGTTGCCTTCTGTCTCTAAATTTACAGTAAAGGGCATGGAAAGTATCTAAGTTACCTAATATTCCACATTACTTTAAGGCAAGATGTACAAAGCTTTCCACAGAATCGGGCCGTTTGCCACCCGGTGGCTTCAAACATTCCTGGAGGTCTCCCCGCAATAGCCGCACCATTGGCTCAAAAACTCGAGCCCTTACCGTGAGAGTGAAAAGGCAGAGCTCCGGGTAATGATGGCACAATTAAAATCTCCTCTCCAACAAGGGTATGCTAGGGCGAGAGAAGGACCGTCGCGGAATGACCAAGACACCACCGTGGGTGCTTTTGGAAAAGGGGCGCAGAATACTATGATGTTGGTCTCCCTGTATGCAGCCGCGCTGTCGGACGCATCAGCACTCTGGTGTAACCATACTCAGCCTCCCGGTCAGGCTAACCTAAACCTGTCCCTGTCTCCTTAGTAGCACTACATGAATTGCCCCCGGGCCCCGGACTCCCCGCCTACCACCAGCGTTGCCTGCCCAGCAAAGCGCTCAAGTAAGCAGGAGAAGCGCGTGACACTGGGTGCTGCTGGCTGATTTAAGATATAGCTGCAGCCGTGCTTAGCTCTTGGGCCCCATGCCGGTCACCACAGTACTGTGGCGGCACCTGACAGCACAATCCTTTGTTTGCCACATTGCCCA
The DNA here is from genome assembly GCA_963921515.1 of Calotriton arnoldi. Taxonomy (NCBI): domain Eukaryota; kingdom Metazoa; phylum Chordata; class Amphibia; order Caudata; family Salamandridae; genus Calotriton; species Calotriton arnoldi. The sequence continues at coordinate 1,048,412 of CAWUFW010006571.1, read as the reverse complement.
ACCTGGGGCCCGAGCGGACTGAACAAACCCAGGCCCCGAGAAGGATGGAATCACTCACTATCCGCCTTACACCGCGCAAATTGACTCCCGACCGCAGTACCCGGACCGGAAATGAGATCGCAGTGCGGTAAGTCCAAGCGGGCTGGGCCCACCCTGTGGTCCCGCCTGACTCTGACCTCTCACTGCCCCAGCGGGGGGGGAGAAAGAGAGAGAGAGAAAGAGAGAGAGAAAGAGAGAGAGAAAGAGAGAGAGAAAGAGAGAGAGAAAGAGAGAGAGAAAGAGAGAGAGTGAATCCTTGACCAATGCTGCAGTGGCCATGGCAAGGAGATTGGAACAGCGAGGATCCGGGGGTCTCCCCCCCATAACGCATGCGCTCTCCATTGCGCCACACGCCGTGAACACCCCCACGGGCCCACTCTAAACCCCCCCCCCCTCCCCCCGAGGCCGCAAGCCCGGCACCCCCACATGTGCAGGATACTTTGCACCCGGGAGGCGCTGCACCCCCACCCCCCTCGGCCGACTGCATCCCCGGCAATGGCCGGGCGATCGTTGCCAGACACACTGAGGGATAGCTGGGGGAGGGCTGACTTTAATATAAAGAATCCCAAAGAACAGCCGCGGGCGAGAGGGGGAGCCTGTCGGCACTTGCTGCCATCACCCCGCCCCCACGCGACAGGCCCCCTCGGGCCTTGGCCACCATATCCCACGTGGGCAGAGGCCCCCGTAGCCGCGCCAGCTAGGGGCCCTACCTAGCCCCCCCATACCACTGAGGGGGGGGGGGGGGGAGCGTCTCTAATGCCACCACACTGATACGGGCGAAGGTGGGGGTGCTCGCTCCAACAGCTGGCTCCCCCCCTCCAGGCTAGCACCTGGAGCTGTCCTGCCCCCCCCCCCCCCCAAGGCGGTCGCAGCCACGGCAATGGCCGGGCTAGCACCCTTGCCCCTGAAGGGGTGGGGAGGAGGAATGCACTCAACGCACAGCTCAGAACAGCTCCAGGAGGTCGACGTCCAAACGGCGTCAGGGGTGAGGAACAAAGAGGCCGCTAGGTGGGCGGGGGAGGAACTTATACCTCTCCCCTTCCCCCACCTGGGCCGGAAATGACGAGCGGGACCCCCTAAGGGGTCTCACGACGCTGGGCTATCCCGTGTGCCATCCTGTGGCACTAAAGGGGCCGCCCTCTTAGGAGGTCCCCTTCGTGGACGTCAGGCAGCCCACACATGCCTGGTTGCTGCAGGTAAGGTATATTCACCCATCAGAGACCTGAATGATAGGAAACCCGTGACAACAAGTTGCGTCCTCCAGCCCCCACGCACCTCAACCCCCTCCCACATGTTAAGCCAAAGCTGGTACCTGTAAGTTGAAGGACTCGGATCCTCTGCTTGGAGGCAAGGGAGAGGGTGGGGGGGGGGGGGTCTTCCAAGAAAACACTGCTCATGAAACCGTACTGCAAGTCTCTGATGGTCCTGACCTCTCATTCTGGAATGCACGCTGGTATCTGCACAAGCGTTTTCCCTAAGATCACACACCGCAGCCCCATGCAGCAGCAGAGAGGGAACCGCGAAGAGCCACCCGCACTTAGCGCATGCCTTGCACAGCAGCGCATGCGCTGCCCAGGCTCGACCTAAAAAGCACAAGTTACCGATTTCTGTGGCCAGCAGCATCGCTCTGTCACTGGAGATGTAGCATGACCTGCACACAAAGGGAAGATGTTGTTGTCTCACTGGGATTCAGTTTAATAAAATGGAGAAACCGGACACTGCAGTCACAGCTGTCGACTTCACAACCGAGGCACAAGTTTCGAGTCCCAGCCTCGGCTCACAGTGTTCTGATTCTGGGCAAATCACTTAAGTCTCCCAAAGCTTTAAAAATGTGTAATGTGATCTGAAGCGCCTGCAAAGCGCCTCAATGGCCTTGGGCCAAAGTCACGCTATATAAAAAAAGCTAAAAACACCACTTTTGCACTTTTAAATAAATTACGCAACTTATTTCAGTTACTTAAGATGACAATAGTGCCCTGTACTCGGCTGCTGAAAGGTGTAGTAATCAAGGTACTTACTGCCAGTGAACCATTTAATGTGCACCAGCTTCAGTAAGGCTTGGCAGTGGGAGGGGGATGATAAAAGCAACACCAAGGGAGAGGCACGCAGTTCTCATGCCAGCATTTTATATGGGACACGATTTGCCCTAGCAGAGGAATATTTATTTGGCGCTGTGCCAGGCCTGGCCAATATGACTCATCACAGTAATATGAGTCTACTTTCTCATGCCAAGCCCAGTTTACACCCAAAGCGAAATTAGAAACAGGGTGAACTTTGGGCCCACAATGACGCAAATAAAGAGGACATACATAGTGCACATTTGTGTTGTTCGCATCTAGACTTGGAACAGAGGTAAACATCTTCAATTGACGCCTTACCCCTCATTCCGAAGTCTGCAACTCGGAACAGGGCGCAGGGGGCAGATTGTGCATCAGTTAATTAGCACAGTATATGCGCTAATGGAAGCTTGATCGCCGAGTATGATATTGCCCCCAAGGACCAATTTTATGTTGTTTTTGTTTCACTTGTTTTTTTAAATCTGGAAACACTGCAGTACCATGCTTTACCGCTGGAGGTCACTATCTCATGTACAACGGAACTCAGCAGCCATACAAGTGCGGCACACAAGGACAGAGCGGCATGTAGCGGTAGGTAAAGTGAATGGGAAACAGATGCGCAACGCCCATTGGGCTAAAAGGCTTTCACTTTCAGTTAACGCACACACACCTGAAATTAAAAATATTTGCAATGCAATAGGTCTCGCATTTAAATGCGAGACCTATGGCGTGGCAGCCATTGTCCCGGGCCGCTTGAAAACTGAAAGCGCGCATGGCGCGCTGAGTGTAAGCAAAGCATGTTGTGCTTGCAGGAAGAGAAACTCAATGAAGAAAATAGTTCTTACAAGACTTAATACGTACCATGTAACAACCCAAGTAAAGGGTTCAGTAGCCATGGGAGGTTACAAATGAAGAAAAGGCAGTACTAAGGAGGGACTAACAAACTGATTACTTAATCAGAAGCCTGTGTTTGTCCTTCGTAAACACAGAAGCCAATGACAAATATGGGTGGGGCTTCTCTTCCATACTCTACTACAGCAGATCGCCAGAGCAGCTCAGGCTCGATCTAAAACTGTTTGGCAGTGGGCTGGGCTTATGAATATTTCCATGTATTCTTGTATGGAAAGCCTTTCACAGTAGAGACTGATCATCAAGCACTGTTGACGATATTTGGCAATCCCAAAGCCAAAATGCCTCCTCAAACTGAACATTGGGGTTTGAGATTACAAGAATACAATTCTTTATCACCCTGGGAAAGATCAGAATCCTGCTGATTATTTTTCAAGACTGCCATTGCAGTGCCCTGGTACCCTGTCTAAGACAGCAGAGGCCTACATCAATTTTATTGTAAAATCGAGCACACCAGCTGCCATGTCTTTAGAACAAATTGTCACTGCTATAAGCCAAGATAGTGACATGTTGAAGTTAAAAGACATTATTGCTCACCAATCGTGGAACCAGCACTCTTATCCGCTCACTAATGACAGTGAGTATTTAAAGCTCAAGAATGTAAGAGATGAGGAGCAGGTAGTCTATGCAGCTAGGGGCAGCCCCAAGAAATGGGAGATAGTGTGGGGTGATTAGAGCGCCAACAGGGGTTAGGGATTGCGGGCGTACAGGGGTTACTCGTAGGATGGGAGAAAACAAGGTGTACTATGCAAATCGAATCAATTGGCCGTAAAAGCGCCTTATATATCAGTCTCGACTAAGTACCTAATGAGGTTAAGTGGCACCAAGGTGAATATACATGTGCTATAACTCATTATGCCACTGCATACCAATTTGTGTAGCCTACTGTTTTGTTTATCAAAATGAACTATCAGTGACTCAAGAAGGTCTCCTCCTGCGAGGTACACAAATTGTTAATCCAGAGAATCTACGACAACAAGTGATCGACGTCACCCATGAGGGACATCGAGGAATATATGCCACAAAGAGAGCTCTCCGCAACAGAGTCTGGTTTCCTTATTGCGATGAAAGGGTTGAAAAAAAATTAAAGGCCTGTCATGTATGCAACTGTCTTTCGTCTCAAGTTAAGAATGAACATTATCTTCTAGTCATTGTTGTTGACTACTCCTGTTTTCCATTGGTAGCAGACTTTACATCCACTACACGAAAAAGTTACTCAAAGATTAGATGGCATCTGTGCTACACGGGGTGTACCTGCAATCTTTAAATCAGACTACGGCCCACCCTTTCATAGTCAAGAATTCAAAGACTTTCTAAATCACCTCAATATACAGCATTAAACAATGCACTCCTCTTTGGCCCCAGGCCAATGGCCTCAAAGAACGGTTCATGAGTACTCTAAAGAAAGCTGTTCAGCATGATAAATTGGAGAAGCTCAACCTTAAAGTTTTTTTTCAACACTTCTCTGCGACCTTACCGGTCAACCCCTCACTCAACGACAGGGGAAAGACCCGCAACTCTAATGTTTGGAACTGCCATGACGACCAAGCTCCCCCAAAGAACCAACTTTAGATCCAAGACTGAGGAAGACATTAATACCAAGGACTTTGGCCGCAAACGTAAGATGAAAATGTATGCTGACAAACGACATCTTGTAAACGATGTCCTTTACAAGAGATAGAGTGCTTCTCAGACAACCCAGAAAAAGAAAGTCTGATGCTCCTTTTGAGGCTGAACCATTTACTATCACGAACACCAAAGGACATATTGTGCCTGCCCAGCGTCGATATGTGGTCAATCACTCACCAAACATTGTTGTCAATGTAGAAACTAGGGTCCAGACAGACTGTTGATGACTGTGTCTGCTGATGATTCCACCTCACCTGTGCAGATCACTGACACTTTGACTGCCAGCTCCCGGTTTCCAATGACCTAATCAGGATGTGTGATTCAGGCGCCACAACAATTAATTGAAGAATTATAATTGCAAAAGTTGTAACTTTAAATTTAACAAAGCGGGAGATGTAGTGTCTTGTAAATAAAGAACGCTGGAACTCTTTTGGTTCCCACTGTACACCGTAGGCCTGTGAATTAAGTGTTGGAGGGATGAATTGAAGGCAGTCTTAGAATGCTGAGTTCTGACTTACACGCAGCAGAATAGAGACGTGCAAAATTACTCTCAGTGTGGCGTGGTTATTGGGGAGTATCTGGGCAGGTAGGACGCTACATCCTTGACTAGTTCTTTGGGAGGAAGTCAATATTTTTTTCTTTCAGGAATGCTGATCTCAATCCAGGTGGCCCAATCGCTTTCTGGACAGGTTGGTGACTTTTGCCTATTTAAACAGACCAGAACTGAGGAACACTGCGTCACATTATTGTTTCTAGTGTTGCTTGGAGCTTTCCCTGTGTTTTTTGACTGTTTTTTCACAATGTCCTGGTTTCTAATCTGCTTGCCAGTCCTGGCTCTGCCTGCACCTAGAGTTGTTTTGGCATAGCAGATTTCCTTTTGAGTGCTGTTTAGTAGCTCTTTTCAGACAGTGTGAGTTCCAGTGCAAAACGTGCTGGACTCTCAACAATCTAGAGAAGGCGGCAACCTCTACTTGGGGAACAAGAGAAGACTGGCTAATCTAGAATTTTGCAGACCGTCACTTGACAGTGTGTCTATTTACAGCTCTCTTCTTTTCCAGCAAGAAACCATTCGAGGTAGTAGGCACTTAAATGGCAGCCATTGGATCAGTCTGTGATGGCTTAATTTCTCATACAGATTGGTGACAAGACTCATAAAAGAAGAGAAACCCTACAAGGATTTCTCCAGCAAATAAAAGAGCCTGACAACATTTACCCTAGGCTCAGGCATATTTTTTTTATTGCAGATTTATATTTCACAAACTCAACCTGAAGGTATTAGAGCACTTTACATGAGCACCAGTTACATTAAACAGGGTCCCTTTTTTTTATAAGGCGTGGGGAGATTGAGTGATTTGTCCAGAATCACAGGTTGTGAAGCTGACACCGAGACTCAAACCTGATTCCCCTGCTCCAGTGTCAGCAGCTCTCGCCAGAATGCCACATCCACCCTAGATTGTTACATCACTAGTATACAAGAAGCACTAAAACATGCGCCTCTCCCAGTAGCTAAAAGCACATCCAGAGTTATGGAACCCAACTACTTTAGTCAATGGTCCACTATGACAACTAGCTCGGAATATAGGCTTACGTTACAGCTCTGATGAAGTTTCTTTCAAATCATGAAGGAAAATATGTCATGCTCCACAGTGTCTGCTGCCAGTTCAATGACACTGGTCCATCTTCAGCAGACTGAATGGCACCACAGTCTCCTTTTGGGAACAGGAATTGTCATGAACGGTTGGCATATGGAAAATACTGGTCTGACTATTGATTACATTTGATTGGAGGTGAAATGTCCATCATCCTTTCCATGTTGCTCATAGTGGACATCTTGTTTGTGGGCCTTATATGCCCAACCCAAGGACATGTAAACATCTTTTATTGACGCCAAACTCCAGCGACACCTTTTACCCAGGGAGGCTGCATGATGGGGCCATCACTGGAGATCTTTCCATCACGACATGAGGATACAGTCTAAGATGATGCCATTATTTGGTTAAGGTGTTGTAGAGATCTGTACATTAACAGAAAGTACTTGACAAAGACTCTGCATGTTAGTTATCACGTAACGCTGGCTCTGTCCCCACCCTCCCAATTTAGTCATTTTTATCATTTGTGTTTTGGGTGCCTTTGGTGCTGCTACAGAGACGCCATCAATCCATGTAGAGTCTCAGGTCAAGGACGAAACACAGGCAATTTGGGGAAAAGCACCGGGAGGTAACTCAGTTTTGGTATGTGGCAACCCATAGACGCTGTTGATGGTGGCTTCCTTGAAAGGCAAGATACTTTCTGCCCCATAAGCAGGTAGGCCAGGTTACCAACAATTAGAAAGAAGGTCAGTCTGGGGGGATTTCTTGAGGGAGGCAAATAATGCAACAATGACAAGTTGACCAATTAGCACTTGCCCCTTTACTTAGATGGATTAGGGTTTGGTGTAATCCAATGCTTGCCCTTAATCGTGTAATTGAGGATTGCCTGGCACTAGATAGGGCATTACACATCCCATGAATTCAATACCTCAAGGATATCACATGTAATTTGGGACGCCCCGACTTATTTGAGAACCCGCATGTCATCACCATGAAGGATTGGAGTTGGGTGAAGGAGTACTTCCTTTGTATCATGGGCTTAGAAAGGGAGGCGCAGGAACTTATTAAACCTACAGTGCAAACTTATATCATGTTAAAAACCTGCCCCCTGGTGGAGCCTTATTTAATCATAGTAACATGTTCTCAACATCGATATTTGTTGACCAGATTCAGATTAAACCTTCTACACTAGTCCTTAGCAATTCCACATGGTAGACACAAAGTGAAAGCTAGAGATCCTTGTTCTTGGCATTACTTTTCTTTTCTCCACAGGATACCTTGCATTTAATTTGTTTCTGTGACCACTATTGAGCCCTTCTGAATAGTTATATAAACACTTTACTTAAGGATCACATTCTTTGTGCAAGTTAGACCAGCGTTGGTTTACTTACAAATGCGGACGAGTCCTTTAATCTGTTTTAACATTGCAATTTTTATGATTGGGGCTCTTAGGGTCAGAAAAAAGTTGCCTGCTCGATCCAGGGCTCGAAAAATCATAAAACTGTTACTAGACCTGCAGGTCTAGTAACTTTAATAATCTACTCGACCTAACTGTAATGCACTTGACCCGTAAACTGGTCTAAAATTGTGTGATCCTAGGCAAATAGGCCTAGGCACCTTCAAATATGCAAGTTCACTAATTCTGCTGTCCAATAAAACTTTTTATTTACTAGACTAGGGGCCAGATGTACGACACATTTTTGATTGCGCAAATGGGTTTTAGACCCGTTTGCGCATGCAAAAATCCTGTGGGCCATGTATTAACCCTATTTTGCGACTAGCAAATAATTTGCGACGCACAAAAGAGTGTTTTGCGACTCGCTATTAGGAAGGGGCGTTCCCTTTCTAATAGCGACCCCAACAGCTATGTAAAAAGGTGTTGCAACCGCAATTGCGGTCGCAAAACACTCGCAGTTTACCACCCTTCTCAGAAGGGTGGTAAAGCACTCGCAAATGGGAAGGGGTCCACAGGGAACCCCTTCCCCTTTGGGAATGCATGCGCAAACATTTTTTAAGGGCAGGCAGTGGTCGCAGGGCCCACTGCCTGTCCTTAAAAAACGAAAATGAAAAGTTATATATATTTTTTTTAATGCATCCAGTTTTCCTTTAAGAAAAACGGGCTGCATTAAAAAAAAAAACTGCTTCATTTAAAAGCAGTCCCAGACATGGAGGTCTGCTGACCCCAGCAGGCCACCATCCCTGGGAGTGCCCGCCATTCCTAATGGGGTCGCAAATTGCAACAGCCTCATTAATATTCATGAGGCATGCAATTTGCGACCCCCATTGGGAACCGCAAACAGTGTCTCAGACACTGTTGTACATTGGAAATTGCGACTCGCAAATTGCAACTCGCAATTTGGCGCAAGTCGTAATTTCCAATGGTCGTACATCTGGCCCTAAATGTTAGCTCCATGTATAACAAGAATCAAGCCCATACATAGGATACACATGATTCCTGGCTTGCCTCTTAGTTCATTAATAGCATTGTCATCTGGGCAGGAGCAGTAATAATTCCCAGGTCATGTTTAAAAACTCACTTTTCATAAATATATTACCAAAGCATGATGTGGTAGTGCATTGTCATTTACAGATAGCATATTTTCCATTGAAATGGCCACAAAACTTTCCCACTAACATGTAGTTTTACTGATAATAGCGCATAAACAGTTTTTGGAAATTGAGTTTCAGCAAAAATATTTAAAATTGGCACATCACCAAGTAGAGTGTTCTAATTTGTTTTGATCCTATAAAAATATTTTTTTCACAAAAGAATTACAAACGAGTCTTCATAACTAGTGAAATATATTTGAAATATTTGAACAGTTCACCTAGCTATTTCAGTGTTGTGCAAGAAAAAGCCTGACATCTTACAGCCTTTCATTTAACATGCTTTGCACAGTTCAATTATCACACAGTTCACTTTACAAAATCTTCTGACTTAAGTCACAGAAAGAAAAATAAATGTAATAAGATAAGCTGACTTTTGACCTTTGTCTCTGAAAGCCAGCAAATGTGACAAGATAACAAGATTTAATGGCATTTTTATTGCTCTTTCACTTTGTAAGCAATAAAGATACCTTTAAATCTTATCTTGTCACATTTGCTCTGCTTTGAGAGACAGAGGTTCAAAGTCAGTTTGTCTTCCCTGAAGTTAGAGGATTTTCAACTGGCCAGAAAGGAAGAGTAGTCCCTAAAAGAGCTTGTCCTGAATAAATCGATTTTTCGAGCCCTGTGATCTGATGTTTTAAAGCAATATGTACTTGTCATGAATTCACATTTGTTTTTCATTGTATTTACTTTTTTTTATTTGGTTTTAAATATTTGTAAGATTTTTTTATGATGTGTAATTGTTATGATTGCTTTTATGATTTTTATTAATCGAATAAAGCTTTATTGACTGACAAGTTCCGAGACTTTGAATGTTATGTTTTTCCCATTTCTACACTAGTGTATACTTTACTGCTTAGCAACACTAGGCTGCACATCCCTGCTTATCGTCCCTCTAGAATATAGATTTCTGCTTAGGGTGGCTATGGAGAGCCAAAGAATAAAAATTCTGATGAACATGGATTTTACTGATATAATTTATCACACAACAGGTGTGGGAAGGATGGCTCAATTTTTTAACTATCAAACCAGAGGCACTAAATAGGAATAGATCTTCTGTGTGACAGGAACATATGTTTTTCAAAGTTGTTGCATTGTTTTAAAGCACGTTTATATAATCAACCACACTACTAAATAGTATCCTACATGTACAACCATGATTCATCAAGGGACTGAGAAATTCTTATCAACTCATGCCCACACTACGGAAACTGCAGTGGACCCTGCAAGCTCAAATCACCTTCAAGTTGCTTGCTCAAGTTCTAGACTGTCCTATGCAGCTCACCACCATACCTAGGAACTGGCAGGAAGAATTGGTTGCATTTTGCCGCAAGTCAGACCCTGTCACGACCGACTCAGCCTCCATCCTTTAAAATGCTGCTAAACTGAGTACTATTAAACTGGGTGATAGTAACATCTATTATAGCTCGATGTAGCGGGCTGTACTGGCCATTAAAGGCTGTCTCCAGCATTAAAGGCCTGAGCCAAAGGCGAGGGGCTTTAACAAGGGAGCGGGCTTTTAATGGCCAGTATAGCCCGCTACAGTGGGCTTCGGCTATTAGAGCATTGGCCCATAGAATGCAATGTGTTTGGGAATGGCCTGAGGCCTTTCTCAAATAAACACATTACAATTTCGTTGCAGCTCAGGCTGAACACTGTGGGCATGCGCAAACCGATGCGGTCATTTAATTGATGAGGACATGGTGAAAGTGGGGAAACTGCTTTTGGCGTTCACCCGACTTTTCAGGATGTTGGGGCATTCACAATAAAAATATTCTGCTTACCAGGCATGGGAGAGGTTTTTTCCGATGACGGGAATGAGTCGCTTTTAAGCGCATATCGACTGAAGCGGGCCTTTTATATATTAAGAAGAGGCCACCCACACTGTGATCATCCTTGCAAGCTACAAAGCGCACCCGTTTCAAATTCAATAAGGGGAGGCACAGCTTGTACAGCAATAGCAAGGCTTGTAAATTATCAGCTTCACTTTCTAAGCACGTTAATGTAAGTCCACGGCATGAATAGGAAGCAGCGAGGCCTTTATATTTTACTTTCATTTTAAAGTACAGACGTCTTGAACAAAGGAATGCGAACTTTCCCTGAAAAAAATGCATGCCATTCAAACAAATTTTAAGCTTCTGCAAAGACCTGGACATAGGACTTAAATGGGATTCAATATAAAATCGTCTGTATGTATTTTAACCTTGGCTTTTCTGTCTTTGTTTACTAAAATTATCAGTCAGGGATCATTAAGGCAGCTGTAGCACACATATTGAAGTGATTTCTTCTTATGTTTAAAAAAAAAAAAAAAAAATATTATATATATATATATATATATATATATATACTGATAAAGGGAAAGAAAAATCAGCTTCAGTTGATATACCCAAGTTTAGTACTGGCTGGACCTTAAAATACAGGCCATGCCAGGAATAAAACAGCCAGTTAGCAACCCCACCTGAACATTAAATACTTCAGCAGGGGAACGAAAATGTATCCACACAGGGAGAATTAAAAGCAAAAACGACAGACAAGTATGTGCGTGGCAAAACATTCTTCTCTGCATTATTAACACCAACATGCGTTTTTTGCTGTAAAATGGGTTTTGTGGTAATGAAATTTACACCCCTCTCCATTCATTTCAAAGTTGTGTAGAAATGTTTCAGAGTGGATATGTTCTACCCACAATAATCATAAAAAACCTCCCATCCCCTCAGCTATTTCATAGCCTTTTGAACAATTCTTTCCCATGACACTTATTGGTACTCGTATTGACATCTGAGAGATTAAAGGCTGTTTGTCCAGTCTATGAATCGGGCACTAAGCTGCAGTTATCACCACATTTACTGATGATTTCTGCTGCCAACAGCGACATTTATTTATGGCTTACCCATGTATAAGAAGCATTTTTTAAAATAATCATGTACAGGGCTTTTCAGCCTGTGTAAGGGTAAAGTGGTTAACTGATACAGAGGCTTCAAAAGCATAACGCCTTCCTGATGCAAAGTAACACAAGGTAGTGCTATGCAAAGCCTTGCTTTACTTTGTATTTACTAAACCACGCAACTGGCTTTGCGTAGCTTAGTATATGTTGTACATTGGGGCTGCGTCATAAAAGTGGTACAATCCCAACGCAGAACCCCAGTAAATCTGCCCCTCAGTGTAGAGGGCCTTTACCAATGATGACGTATGTTTACTGACACATGGCTTCACTTGCCATCCTTGGTTTGCAAGGTTATTTTAACTTGTGCCAGCCTTGGCTGAAACATGAAGGCATCGTATAGCTATCACAGGTATGACATTTCAGTTCAGAAATGTATTTATTTGGAAATTACAGTACTAAAATCACAGAATGACAAGTTTCAAATGTAAAAGTTATACATGCACACTAATACCTTTGGGGAAATTAAACTTTAAAAAACGTGAAAACCATAAAAAATAATCTTTTAAAGTAAAAGTTCCATTCATTAAAAATTGTACATTGCCATTAAATGCGATGTTACAGTTTGAGAAAGTATCTGAAATAGTTCTCGTCACATTGTGGTCTGTGCTGCTCCGTTATCCTCAAAGAAACCCTGGGGTTTATTTACAATCCCCTTGCACCACTTTTTATAATGCTCCGGCGGCACAGAGTGCAGACCAATATCTAAAAGGCCACAGAAAGCCACTCTGCGTGGCTTTTCATGGCCTTGTAGATATGGTGTAAGGCAACACAGCACAAGCCACTGCGCTGTCTTGCACTGCGTCAGGGGAGGTGGGGCGTTGCGGTGGGTTTTCCCAAACACTAAACATGGGTTTTGACACATTTTCAGATTTACACCTGTAAACCTGGGAATTCGTCAAACTATATGCCTCTCCAGGGGAGGCGTAACGAGGAGAAATAGCTTTATTTCTCCTCATTTTTTCCTCTATGTGTGCTGCATTCTACAGCACACACAGAAAGAGAAAAAAGCATTTGTGCCACTTCCTGAACATAAACAATCCTGCCACCAATACAGACATGCTTGCACCATGGTGCAAGGGTGTCTGCATTGGCGCTAGGCACCAAATTGTGTGCCGGTGAAGGCAGAAAGAGCAGAAATGCACCGTATCTTGTGAATACAGTGCATTCCTGCCATTTCAAATTGGAGTAGGGCAGAACAGCAAAGGACTTCCGGCGCTGCCCTACACCAGTTTCTTGTAAATTAGGCCCCTTGTCTTCTTTTTCTAGACTGGTTTCTGGCCCATTCATATATATCTTTGTTGGTACCGTCACCTCCATTTGACCATGGATTTTGATCTTCAGATGATGCTTTCCAGTAGTTCTGTACGCTGGTTTCGCTTTTGAGACCAGTGACTGCCATGATCTGACGAGCTTCAAGACCATTCTCTGCGAGCATTTGCACTTCTGTAGCGCAAACAATGGTTTGCGTAAATGTGGCATAACCCCGCTTTTCTGCTGATTTCTTTCATCAGTCCTCCAATTGTGTTTTCCCAAGAGGCCTCTTGGAATTCTAAACAGAGGCACTTTCAGCTTCCTCCACAGAATGTTTCATTGGATGAACACAGAAGCAAGTGCCATCCCTGGGCAATTTGGAAATATAAAATATCAAAGATTTTACGGGACACATTGCACTGACTGCTTGGGCATAAATGCGTCCTCTGTTTTGATATCTAAGTTTCTCATTTACTTCCTGATGGTTTTTTGTTTGTTCATTAAAAGTTAAAGTTGCATACTCTTTCTTGTTTGCATCTACTTGGAAAATGAATGCACTTTTAGGAAATTCTCGTAATCCTCTGCTGCCACATCGTGCACGGTGTAGTTAGGTATTAAAAAAAAGTTGCACAGCAGTATCAGGTCATCACAGTTCAAAATACCACAGCATTTCATCAATTTCAAGTCCTGTGCAAATATAAATTCTTTACATTTACTGGTATCTTTGCCTTCTCTACGTTATTTTTTTAACATTGCTACTAACACGTAGTTAGCGGGAGCAAACACAGCCTCATGAATGATGCTAACAGCTCTGCAAAAAGGAGGGTTATTGATTTGTCTGTTTAGCCCAGCTCTTATTGATATTAGTCTTTGATTACTATAACATTACCACTTAGCATTTCTTCCCACTGCATAAAAATGTCTCAGAATGTTGCAGAGTTCAGGCAGTGGTTTCATCTCAAAGTCTGGCACATGCCCATTTTCTTCCAACCAGTCTATGAATATTTGGGTTGCCCATTTTGTTGCTGTTCTAGTCTTGCATTCAGCCCTCTTCTCTTTAAGAATATCCAGTTCATGTGCAGCCAAGTTTTGGTGACATGTTGCAGGCATCTCTATTTGTACTCCAGCTGAATTATTTACCCATTCATCAATGAAAATGTGTCCGTTAGAAACTGGGTCTCTAGTTGGCAGAGGTTTGCACCAAGAAGAGACCACAATCCTAGTCAGGGTAAGTCAGATACACACCCTAAATTATCCTGTGCTCACTCTCTTGTAGCTTGGCAGAGAGCAGTCAGGCTTAACTTAAGGGGCAATGTGTAAAGTATTTGTGCAACAGTGTTGGAAGATGGCCCTCTCTGAAGAGTCACCCCAAACCTTTTGCCTTCCTCCTACTCCTATTCTTTTAACCATCTTTTTGTTGGATTTAGGACGCAGAGCACTTTACCACTGCTGATCAGTGCTAAAGTGCATGTGCTCTCCTCTGAACATGGTATAATTGGTTTACACCCGCTTGGCATATTTAGTTTACTTGTAAATCCCTTGTAAAGTGGTATATCATACACTCAGGACCTGTAAATTAAATGCTACTAGTGGACCTGCAGCACCGATTGTGCCTCCCACACAAGTAGCCTTTCAAACCGGTCTCAGGCCTGCCATTGCAAGGCCAGTGTGTGCAGTTTATTGCCATGTTGATTTGCCAAGCCCTAAACTCCCCTTTAATTATATATATGTCACTCTCAAGCTAGGCCCTAGGCACCTCATAGGGGAGGGTGCTGTGTAAGTAAAAGGTATGACAAACATTTAAGGTTTGCATGTCCTGGTAGTGAAAAAAATCTAAATTCGTTTTTCACTACTGTGAGGCCTGAACTCCTCTCATAGGTTAACATTGGGAATTCCTTAATTCACTTTTAAGCTGTAATTCCTGATTAGAATGGAGTAGCTGTGTCATGTTTCATATCTTTGAAATGGTAATAATAAATCCTCTTTACAGATCAAGCTGGATTTAACATTACTATTTTAGAAATGCCACTCTTAGAAAGTGACACCATCAAGAATGGAGCGAAGTTTCACTCCTTTACCAGGCGCACAGCTTGTGTCGGGATTTCCACGAATTTTTAACTTTTTCCATTATTGACGTTTTTAATAATGATTAATCCATGTACTCCAAGATTTTTGTATTGATTCATTTATTTCCTTAGATCTTTTCACACGTGAGATGCTTATATCTTTAACTGCTTCTCATACCACGGATATGCCAATCCAAGCCTTTTTCCGGGCACGCCCAAAAACATAAAACATTCTCAGTTGCAAATCTTATATTACCCAATGCATTTCGGGCTGTTTAAAAGCCCTTCTTCAGGGGTTTTCTACAAATAAAAGAACATTGCTATTAGAATATGGTTTCAAACCGCTATCGTGAACTATATACATTTCTACGCAAACAAATCCATACCATGTTTTTATACAGCGCTTTCCCTCTAAATACGGAGCTCAATTGCTACCGCAATCTTGCCTGAAAAACCCACAGTCCTGCTTTTTTAACCTCCTGGTTTTAACCTTCTTATTGATGCGGAATAACACACTGATGTTCACACCTACTTATATCCCTACTACTCCTTCCCATCGCTCATTACTTGTACTCCTAATCGTTTCCGCTTAATCTCGTACCTTCGCAACTTCATGCTGTGTTGTTCCTTGTCACAAACGGTTCTCTTCGTAAGTCGGTGTTCAAAACCACACCGTGACTTCCCCATTAATTTAACTCATGTGACATTGCCCCGCCTCTAAAGCTTAACCTATCACGACCTCCCTGTAGTCTGTGTTATCTCTCATGACTACACACCCCAGAATTCACCTCTTCATAAATCACCAAAGTACGGCACCCTTATTAAATCTTCCATCCCTCTTCTCTCTCACTTAACCTAGACCCATGATTCTCCAAGCACTTTAAAACTATACCCCGCCCTCCCTATTGGTGTTAGCTGTTGCACTGTAAAAAAATAACACGATTCTTCTAAAATACACAAATATGTTGTCAAACGTATATTGCTTAATGAAATACGATGTTCAAGAATATTACAAAAATGTTCATGTCGGTAAGCTTAATAAAACCACATGCTTGCTCACAAAATTCCTTTAATGTCTGAGATGTGCATCTCACGAGTGTGTTCATGTCCGTTTGAATTGATTGTCCATTCTTCCTCTGTGGGTGCAACTTGCAGGTAGGGCAGACTGATATCAGATTGAACTTGAGATTGCCGTGCACACCTTGCTTCAACAACTGCTTCATTGTTACCATAGGTATTTCAAACTGTCAGCTTTTTGCGTGCTCCCTGGGTTACGTGAACTGCCCTGGTTTCACGTTCTGATCAACACCATCAAGAATGGAGCGAAGTTTCACTCCTTTACCAGGCGCACAGCTTGTGTCGTGATTGCCACGCATTTTTAACTTTTTCCATTATTGACGTTTGGGACAAGGAACAACACAGCATGAAGTTGCGAAGGTACGAGATTAAGCGGAAACGATTAGGAGTACAAGTAATGAGCGATGGGAAGGAGTAGTAGGGATATAAGTAGGGGTGAACATCAGTGTGTTATTCCGCATCAATAAGAAGGTTAAAACCAGGAGGTTAAAAAAGCAGGACTGTGGGTTTTTCAGGCAAGATTGCGGTAGCAATTGAGCTCCGTATTTAGAGGGAAAGCGCTGTATAAAAACATGGTATGGATTTGTTTGCGTAGAAATGTATATAGTTCACGATAGCGGTTTGAAACCATATTCTAATAGCAATGTTCTTTTATTTGTAGAAAACCCCTGAAGAAGGGCTTTTAAACAGCCCGAAATGCATTGGGTAATATAAGATTTGCAACTGAGAATGTTTTATGTTTTTGGGCGTGCCCGGAAAAAGGCTTGGATTGGCATATCCGTGGTATGAGAAGCAGTTAAAGATATAAGCATCTTACGTGTGAAAAGATCGAAGGAAATAAATGAATCAATACAAAAATCTTGGAGTACATGGATTAATCATTATTAAAAACGTCAATAATGGAAAAAGTTAAAAATGCGTGGAAATAACGACACAAGCTGTGCGCCTGGTAAAGGAGTGAAACTTCGCTCCATTCTTGATGGTGTTGATCAGAACGTGAAACCAGGGCAGTTCACGTAACCCAGGGAGCACGCAAAAAGCTGACAGTTTGAAATACCTATGGTAACAATGAAGCAGTTGTTGAAGCAAGGTGTGCACGGCAATCTCAAGTTCACTCTTAGAAAGTGGACATTTCTCTGTTATTACAGCTCTGTGTGCCTGCAGCCTGTCTCCAATACATGTCTGGGGTGGGGGACAGGTACACATTGTGCATTCCCTTTAGACAGCCACAACACAGGAAGGTTAGGTGTGTTGAGCACTCATCTGCATTTTGATGGCTCTTCTTGGGCAGGAAGGGAGGGAGGAACTGACACTTACACCTGAATAGGCAGTGCCCAGTCCCCACACAAAGGGCTGATTACCCCCTTACTGATAGTCTGAAGCCAGGGCTGGGAAGAAAGGGCCTGTGTGCACTTCAAAGACCCTTCTTTGAAGTCACCCCCACTTCAAAGGCACAACTGGGCACAAGTACTGTACTGGGTCTCTGACCCCACCAAATCAGACACTACTGGACCTGTGAAGAACTGTGCCATTAGTAAGGACTGCTGTGCTGCTACAAGGACTGCCACTATGTGGGATTGCTGCTCTAGAAGAACTGCTTTTCTGCCCTACTGTGCTGCCCTGCTGAGAAAAAGGACTGGACCCATCTCACTCGAACCCGGAGCGACTCCAAGGGCTTGCTGGCCTGTCTCCTGTTCTGAAGTCTCAGGAACATCAAAGACTTACTTCAACCCTGCTACAGCCTCCAAACTCTGCCCACTGCGAGTCCTGCCCTGCCAATACAGTCGAAGGCCCTCGGAAGTGGGATTACTGGCAGTGTTTCTGCCAGAACCGATGCACCGTCTACTTTGCGCTGGTCAGAACCGACGCATTCCCTTCAACGCCGACACATAGCCGTATCTAGGACCTCTCAGCGCCGCTAGACGACAACCCATTGGCTTTATCGCCCGAAGCCCGACAACGATGCGGAACCCAACTGCGCGAATCGGAACTGATGCATCACCTACTACAATCCCTCCTTGAAGCTGCTCCTCGACGTCGACGCTTCCTCCCCAAAGGTACTGTTTTCAGTGGGCTGAAGCTAGTCCATGTATCCGACCCGCGCTCCATTGCTTTGAGACCTTTGGGATTTGCCCCAGTCAAGTGCGGCCAGACGTCCCTGGTTGGTGCTTTATGACACTAAGCACTATTTTCATTTCATTTTGATAAATTCATAACCCTGGTTCTACTTATTGGATTTTGTCATTTTGGTCTTATTTTACTCATGAAATTATTCTTTATTTTTATAACTCTGTGGGGAGTCTTTTTGTGGTGTTTTCATTGTGTTACTGTGTGTGTTGCACAAATACTTTACACATTGCCTCTTTAGATAAGCCTTAGTGCTCTGTGCCAAGCTACCAGAGGGTGAGCACAAGTTATCCTTTAGTGTGTATCTACCTTACCTTGACTAGAGTGGTGGTTCCTTCTTGGAGAAGGTGCATACCTGTGCCAACCAGAAACCCCACTTCTAACTAACACTTAAAACATGAAATAGTGAAAACACCACACCAAATAATCCACACCAGGTTAGAAAAATAGAGCTTCATTCAATGAACTAAACAAGACCCAAACGACAAAAATCTAATAAGTAGAAACGGAGTTATGAATTTTGAAAGAACATCTTGAACTACAGGGCTTAGAAACAAAGCGCCAACCAGGGTAATCTGGTTGCGCTCAAATCTGAAAGGTAAGGCTGACCGTGAAAGTGCGGGTCCGACCTAGGAGCCACGCAGGGTCTGCTGAAAACAGTACCTTCACTGAAGAAGTGTCGATGGTGAGGAGAACGATGTGAGTTATGGTTAGAGGCGATGTATCAGCATCGATCCTTAGGATTGTAGACGATGCGTATGTTCGGAGTCCCACAGTTGGGAGATACGTTGTCGAACCCCTTGTGAGGCAGGCAATGTGTCGATGTCGAGCTGCGCTGCCAGTGCTATGAAGTCCTCAAAGCAGCAATGCATCAGTTCCGACTGGCACAAAGTCGGGGATGCGTGGATTTTGGTGCTGCAGCACAGGAAATCCCACTTACATTGGTCCAGGACTGAATTGGCACCACTTGGTAGGGTAGGACTCACAGATGGCAGAATCCAGGTGCTAGTTGGTGAAATGTAGTGAAGTCTTTGATATCCCTGAGACTGCAGAACAGGAGGGAAGCAGTCAAGCCCTTGGAGTCACTCTGGGCTCCACTGTGTAGGTCCAGTCCTTCTCACCCAAGTAGAGAGGGCAGCATGCAGGTCAGCACAGCAGAAAAGCGATTCTTCCAGAGCAGCAGTTCAGCAGAGTGGCAGCCCTGCAAGAGCACAGCAGCCCTTCCTGGCAGAGTATCTACAGGTCCAGAAATGCTCTGATTTGGTAGGGTCAGAAGTCCAGTTCTTATACCCAGTGGTGCCTTTAAAGTGGGGGAGACTTCCAAGAGGGGCTCTGAAGTGCACAGAGGTCCTCCATTTCTTGCCCTGGCCCCAGAAGCTCTATAGGGGGTATGCAGCATTTGTGTGGGGACAGGCACAGCCCTTACAGGTGCAAGTGTCAGCTACTCCCTCCCAACTTACCCAGGATGGCTCATCAGGATGTGAATGGCCCATCAGGATGTGAATGGCCCATCACGTACAGCTAAGCTCCCTTTGTGTGTGACTGTCTAGAGGGAAAGCACAAAGCCCAGCTGTCACCCAACCCAGACATGTACTGGAGATAGGCAGCAGGCACACAGGGCTTAAGAGTAGAAAAATAACTTTCTAAAAGTTTTCCAGTCCAGGGAGGACCTGGCCTGGCAGTTCGGGCTGGACTGATCCCATAGGAAGCAGGGTCAAGATTGATTTGCATATAGCTGGGTTCAAACTAGAATGGCATGGTGAGCAATAAAACAATGGATTTAGGCCCAGATCTCTGTACTGGGGGTGTATGTTTGACATTGTTCAGCATTACGTCATTCAAGTGTTCTTTTTGCAACTTTCTAAAAGTGGCATTTTTAAAGTTGCAATCATAAATCCAACTTTACCACTAAAACTGATTTATTATTACAAGTCCATAGGTACCAATCATGATAGTTCTTCTCCTTTTCAATTAGGAATTACACTTAATATATGTATTAAGGAATCCACAATGTTAACCTACGAGAGGGGTAGGCCTCACAGTAGAGAAAAACGAATTTGAGATTTTTTTCCCTGCTAGGACATGTAAAACTAAAAAGCACATGTCCTGCGTTTTTCTTACACAGCACCCTGCGCTATGGGCTACCTAGGGCTTACCTTAGCGGTAACTTGTGTGTAATTAAGGGGGAGTTTAAGGTTTGGCACAAGGTTTTAAAGGCTAAGTTGACATGGTAGTGAAACTGCACATACACACTCTGCAGAGGCAGGCCTGAGACATGTTTAACGGGCTAATTAAGTGGGTGGCACAATCAGTGCCGCAGGGCCCACTAGTAGCATTTAATTTACAGGCCCTGGGCACATATAATGCACTTTACTAGGGGCTTCTAAGTAAATTAAATATGCCAATTGTGGATACACCAATATTACCATGTTTTAGGGGAGTGAGCACATGCACTTTAGCACTGGTCAGTAGTGGTAAAGTGCCCACAGTCCTAAGGCCAACAAAAGATCAGTAAAAAAAATATGAGGAAACAGGCAAAATGTTTTGGGGAATACCACCCTAAGACTGACATGTCTAACAGTGTCCAAATAAATTTTTAAAAAATGTGTTGAGGCTTTTGAAAAGACAGTAAATATCTTGGAAGATTTGCCATAGCAACTACGCTATTCACATTGATACGACTGTTTGGCTAACTGAGATTTTAAACTGTAGAATGGATTGCTACAGGCATTCTGAAAATTCCTATTGTAGAACATAACATAGCAGAATGGAAAGTTCTTTACATAAGTTGCCCCTGTATGTGTCCAAAGGTTTCATTTAACACCTATTTTCTTTGTCAAATACATTATGTTTTTGGGTGTCACCAATTGGTAAAGGCATAATATTTAAGTGCTTATTATAGCTTTATAGCCCGCCCCAGCTGGCTATACCGGCCATTAAAGTCTCGCTCCAGCATTTAAAGGCCCAAGCTGAAGGCTACGTCCGTTAACAAGGGAGTGGGCTTTTAATGGCCAGTATAGCCTAGCTATAAAGCTATTGCAGCATTCCACCCCATCAGGGAGAATGGTCCAATTAGTAGAACAAAGGACTTACAGAGCCAGAGGGGGTTTAAATCCACCCAGGCTCTGAAGCTTTTGTTCACAGCTATTGCTGTGAATGATCTAGAGCTAACAGCCGCACGCAGGGCCATGGCTGTTAGCTTTTGAACATTCACAGCAAGAGCTGTGAAAAGGGGCTGTAGTCAGCCGCTAGTTCTCTCCGACTTGGCTGAACTACTTTTTGTAGTTCAGCCAAGCCAGGGAGACCCAGGAGCTGAGTAGCATTCACCCCTCCCTCCATCTGAAGCCCTAGTACCACTGAGCTGCAGGAGGAGGGAAGAGTGCAGGCTGCTTGTGTCCTCCTGCATGGCCTTTGCCTTTCTTTTTCCTCTGCCTAATTAATATATTTTTGAGAGGCAGGGGAAAGACAAAGGCAGAGGCTGTGTATTAGGACATTGAAATGTTGAGAGCAGTGGGCCTTACCAGTTCATATAGGCCGCTGCTGCTCTATTGCCTTCAATGGAGCTCTCAACATTCCAATGCTCTAATATTACTTTACGTAAAAACAGTAAAATTGTGATATGAAGTGCAATATAAAAAATACAGTATTAATTCCTATAAGATAAAGATCTCCAGTGAAAAATGCAACGTGCATTACAAGCGCATCACCACACTTGAAACAAAGAAATGGAAGAAAGAAAATATGAAAAGTCATCCCTTCTCATGCAGAGGTGTGTGGATCTTGAACTCCATCTCAACATAGAACTGGCAAACAGATTCACTCATTAACTTCAGAAAGTAGCTTTTAAGATGCTTCTCTTCAACAAATATCTCATCTACGAGTAGCCTCTTCATTATTCTACCCAACATGTGCCAATAAAGAGAACACTCCAATTTCTAAAGTCGTTTTATTTGTCCCTACTGGTCTCCTCTTCCGCCCTTTTTATACAGCATCCAATGGCTTTATAACCAAGTCTGTGCTATATATGTGGAATAAAGACCTCACTGCCGAACATTATAAGGATATAGCTTGTCACTGATGGGTTCATGACCATATATAGAGGAATGAGGATGATTCAGAATGGACCGTGAACAGAGACAAATCACTTACACAAGGTCAGGGTAAAATAAATGCCACTGTAGCCATCTCCCTTAAGGCATCACAACAGATGACCGCAAGGGAAATAAGCTGGCAATAGATTTACCAATAGTCTTGTTGCTAGCGAAAAGTGAGTGCCCAAATGGCAAAATATCATTTGACCTGGGGTGCCAAAAAACTTTGCATCAGAGCTGTACATACATTATAATGTGAATCCCAGAATGGTGTCACTGATGCCTTCCCTCGTCGGCCCTAAGAGGTTCTCTTCAAAACATTTTAGCCTAAGCTGGGTATCTAGCTTTTGAATCTTTTGCATTATGCACAAGTTGGTAGAGTAGCTCTCCTGATCTGCAGCTCGACAGACTTATCATGCATGACTATGCGATACAAAAGGGGATGATGGACGGAACGTTTGAGCCAATCAAACACTCACCCCCAGTCAACTGATCTGGGTTTAATCCATCATCATTCTTTAGCTCACTCCACCACCCCAGTTCAGACATGGCCATATGCAAATTAGTCTGACCCTGTGCCTCATGGGAACAGTCCAGCCCGAACTGCCAAGCCATGTCTTCCCTGGACCGGAAACAAGCATCCTAGGACCGGTTTCTGGCATTCCAGCCGTCATCAGCCAGGCTTGCTTGAATCCAGTGGCAAAGTGAGCAAGGGACCCACGTCTGGGTATCCCTTTATCATGCATGACTCACAGTCTGATAGAGGACATTTTCTGTCCTCACTCTCAGCCCTCCCTGTTAAGATACAGACATTGTCATCTCTTAAGGAGGGATGCTGCCTCCTCTGACTCTCAAAACAGGTTATCCTTTTAACTTAGGGGCATTAACATTTTTAGGTTGTATATGGCTGCCTTACCTCATTTGCTAGAATTATATTTTTCCTAGCGGTACTACACATTATTTAAGGTTTCCTTCAAGGTCAGGACAGAGTAGAATTTTGAGGCGTCCATAATGCAGACCCTACTTTTTTCCCTTGCATCATGAAGAATCAAGTCCCCGTCTCTCAACAATGACACACTGAAGGTCAAAGTGAGCCTCAAACATGTTTCTCATCGTTAGTCCTTCACTCTATCCAACAACATTTCTCTACAATCAATGGGGTATCGGAGTCATACAATTCCAGGGACTCCACCAACCATGTAGACCCAAAGTGGTTGAGTTTTTCCCTTCAAACACTGGGGGATTTGAGAACCCCGATTTGAGAGGAGCTGCATTGATCAGAGTCTCAGGTTTGTTCAGTAGAATTTTGTTTGCCCTCAAAGTGCCTTACTCACCTTGTCACCTTTATCAAGCCTCCATCTGGTTTCCCTTACATTTTTTACCTGCTCCCACATTTAGGGGTTCATTGCACATTTGGTGGGATGGGAGAAATGTGGTAAATCAGCAGTTCACCCAACTCACCAGTTTTGTAGTTGCCCTACTTGTTAGAGAGGTAGTGGAGCTCTCAGGCTTTCGATGGCAAGACCTCAACTAGCTCTGCCATCAGGTATTTCTTCCTGGCAGTCCATCTGCCAAAGGGCTACCGCAGGCAACAAAAAAAATGTGATGGATGGAATGCTTGCATTAATCTTAGCCCCAGGCAATCGCTTGGGCCGCATCCCACTACATTGTTTTTTTCGCCCACCGTACCACCTTAGTTTTGACCCTTCTCCAATGGGTAAAGTCCAGCCTGAACTGCCAGGCCAGGCCCTCCATGTACCAGAACACAAGCAAACTAGGACCGGTTCCGCCCATATTAGGGCTCACCAGCCAGGTATAGCTTACTTCCAGTGGCACAATGAGCACAGGGCCCATGTCTGGGTATAGCTGTCACACTTATGGCAATAAAAAACAAGGTGATTGATGGAATACTTGAATTAATGTTAGACAATGGCAATCGCTTGGGCCACATCTCAATCCATCGTTTTGTTGCCAACCATGCCATCTCAATTTGGACACAGACAAACTGAGATGGCATGGTGTCCAGAACAAGGATGGATTGAGATGCGGCCCAAGTAATTACCAGTGCCTGAGATTAATTCAAGCACGCCATCAATCACTTTTTTGTATACTTCAGTGTGCTGCCCGAAGTGGAACGGGTATGCCCAGTCGTGGGTCCCGTGCACACTGCAAAATAGCACAGAAAGCTAATGTGCTTGTTCAAAGTTCAACTAGTGATGCACCACAAAAAGTATGAGTCCCAGTCAGATTCCAAAAGGCAACCTATGTGCTAATGTGCTTGTGTCAGAACACTACGTGTAACTACTAGTCACTTATTTGCATGTTATGTAGACAGCTCGGTGGGTTACTGCTTTTGGTGCAGAGACCCTTGTGTTACTTGCAGATCATAAGATATCATCCTAGTAATATAGCGCACTGAGTTATGATCCAGCATCAAGGAGACGCATGCAAACTGCAAGGCTGAAGTTTAGAACCTTATTGTGTTTTTTCTCAATCTTTTGTTATTCTACGGTTGCTAATAAAGGGTTCCTTTAGCTAGTAATAAAGACTTATTAGTGCAGACAACCCAAGCCATTCAGACCTGTAAACACCACACACATTTTAAACTATTACTTTATATGTCTCCGGGCCAGGGGCTTTTAACATGTAACAATACAAGTATGGATGACGCGATTCCTATTCTTTGTATCGGTCATTGTCTTATGTAAAATCCTGTATACTGACTTACACAATTGTATGATTTGAAGCCTCGGTATAACATACGTGTGATGTCGGGCTGTGTTAGGCTCCATCAAGCTCCCAGACAGACTGAGACTCGAACAAAAGGAGTGTATCCATTTAAGTGAGGCATTTGCATTTGGCCCAGCCCGAAATAAAAATAAGAAACCTACCTTACCACCACAGCACACCAAGGGGCAGATTTATTAATGTGTAATGCAACACCGCACCCTTTACGTAGTGCATGTGTTGTGCTGCACACATCATAGTGCAAAGGTTAGTGTGTGTGCTGTCTAGCATTGGTTTTGTACTATAAATGTATTTTATAAAGACATTTTTAACATTCCTCTAAAGTACACCAATCAAATAATGTTTGAAATGTTAGGAGAAATTAAAACATTTCTCCTGAAGGAGGCGTAATTTCTTGATGCAAAGCCAGGTCTAAGAATCTTTGTGGATGCAGCTTTGCGTCAAAATAGCAGGTGGTGAAAGTCCAAGTACCACTCATGAAACACCAATTTGAAGCAATGTAGCAGACAGAAGTGCAAAACAAAGGCAACTTTCCAGCAGAAAAAAATGTTTGCTCTGGAAAGTAAATATATTATCAAGATTTTGCGCCGCTTTGCAAGATTTTGCGGCGTATCAAATTCTTGAAAAATCTGTCCCGTAGAGAGGGCACTGTTGATCGTACGGGATGGCGCATCCAAGAACAACTGACTACTTGATAGTGTGTAAAAGGCTGCTTTATTGAAACAGGTGCACAGAGTTAATAACAAAACCTTGGCTCTAAAACTTACATACTAAATCAATCTGTCCTCACTATATATACACATCTTGTAACTATCCAAACCTACCTCCCGTAAACAACCCTTCACAAAGCAAACAAACTAAAATCCAAGCACTCTCGTCATTAAAACTCTCCGTATCCCAACCTAGAGCTACCCCATTGTTGTCATACTGTTCCATTCCTTCAACTCCCCCTCCCCCCACCCGCCAAGCCCCCCCCCAATAAAAAATTCTCAAATGCGTCTCAACCTGGCTAATGTTTTGGTGCAATAACTTTTAAACTTATCTACAGCCGCCAAGGCACCTGCTCATCAACAGCGACAGCATCTGCCTCAATAAACTAAAAACAGGGTGGGTGGGAAGGAGGGAAAAAAACCTGGACAAACTGTCCCTGTCAGCCCAGTGCTCCATAAACTAAAAAAATGCACCCAGAAACTGTCTGCATGTCGCTAAACTACAAAGATCACCCTGCCCACGTACCCCCCAACCAATAAGGGCTGCGCCCCCCCCCCAAGAAATCCCCAATGTGTACAGAGCTCTATAATAGATACCGGAATCCACACCCCCTACCCCACTTCCAGCACAACTTATACCTACTCGAAATGGAGGTCTTTACCTGACATTGTGGTGATTCCGGGGCCCTGCAGGTGGCAAAGATCTGCTCGGGTGCGTTGGGCTTTGCCAGGAGTTGCCGGACAATTTCCAGCCCAAGGCCCCGGTTACAGCCGGTTATAAGAATGGTGCGCGCTAGTGGAGACATCTTCTACCAGCTGAAAGTTCTCTTGACTGCAGCCGCTCTAAATGGAAGCATTCAGCTCACTCACCTTACACAATTTAACCCGCCTCTCGCTCTCTGCGTCATCTTGGCAGACCCTTCCGGTGTCCTGACCCTTGACTCGCTCTCTCACCCAATAGCAGCCTCGCCCTGTTTTTAAGCATTTGCCAGATAAAAAAAAAAAAAAACAGCAACTATAATTATCATTCTTCTAACACAAAACATCTAGGCAGAGTGGATTTTTTGCCCCGTCATGAGCCCTTGAGGCCTGCTTTGGTTGCACACAAACTCGCTAGCGACTTTCAAAACTGACCTGAAAGCCCTTCTCTTCCAACCCCCCTATTTTAGGTGAGATACTGCAATCAGCTCCTGGTACAGACACACCCACACTACTCAACCTTTCACTGCTGCATATGCCTCTTGTGCATCCGCTTTTTGTGTGTGATTTCTGTAATGATTTACCTTTTGTAATTTCATGACCTCGTACCTACTTTGGTAGTGTTTGTTAATTTTAAACCATCTGTAAGACTGTAACATCATTGTATGAAATGAAATATTTATATTGCAAAGCGCTGTAGCACCTTTGGGTAATGTCCACTCTATATATATTTGCATAAATAAATAATAAATAAGAGAAGTACAAAAAAAAACGTGTTAAATGAACCAAGAAAGGAAGCCCCCAGACTGAAAAAAATTAAACTGCAGGGGGGGAAGGAATAAGACATAAGTAGAAGTGAAGGAAGTGAAATAAATAGAAGTCAAAGAGGATGAACGACAGAAACAAAGGCAGAGAGGGGAAAATGAAATCCAGAAGGGCTAAAAAAGATAAACAAGAGACGTAGGCAGAGAAAAGTGAGGGAAAAGAAAAGCTCAAGAAAAAGAAAATGGATTGGCTTTTTTTTTTAAACAATACAAATCTTCATTAACAGACGCAGAGCTGAAATGGCAGGGCTTGCAAGAGTGCAAGCTTCTCTTAGTAACACCTCACAAGTGCACAAAACTTTTATGAGTGACCAATGTAATGTTCGAGGGTGGAACCATTGTGACCTTAGCCCAGGGTAGGCGATCTACACACCCTTTGTTGACTGGACCAGTTACTACGGTCCAGCATCACGCGAGAAAATGAGTACAAGAGGCTGGGTGTGGAATGACGTCAACCACTGACCTGCAAAAGTGTGTCGAGGGGGGACCCAGGGGGAGCTTGGCACGAGCCGGTCTCCCCCTGGGTGTTTTTGCGCAATGGAGCAGGCCACAGGTGCGGATAGGTGCAGGTAGTGGTGAGGGCAGGATCTAGGGGGAGGTTATATATAGTGGTGTTTTGGGCGAGAAGACACTCGCGCCGGAGGTCGTTGGGACGGTAACATTTTTTCTTAGTTGAGAATTAGTCAGTCAGGTAGCTATTTTGTAGTATTTTGAGGTCTTGTGAGGGTATTATGGCGGGGAATGAGGAAGTTAGGAAAGCTATAAGGGTCCTTTGTGAGGCAGGCAGGGACGACTTGCTGAAACCGGGTGTGCCAGGTGAAGCTTGGGTGGGGCTGGAGCGTCCAAAAAGGAAGGCGGCGCGCGGTGTGGCGGTCGTTGTTGCTGCGTGTTTGTCTGCAGCGAACAAAGTTACAAATATGTCAAATAACGAAGTTTCTGAAGTTCACTCACCGGGCAAAGAGAATGACCCAGAGATGTCGCCAGGGCGTCCCGCACCGTCGCCGGTTGCAGGGCAGGCTGCCAAGGAGGCCCGAGGCGCAGCGCAGGTCCAGCGCGCTACCGCAGCCACTCGGGGGCGTTCAGTGGTAGGAGCGGTGAGAGTGAAGGGAGGCGTCACTTGGGCGGAGCCTGCAGCGTCGTTAGCGCGCAGAAAAGGGAGGCGGGCCAAGAGTGCGTCTGCTGGGGAGCTCAAGCCTCGTATGCTGAAGGAGGCGGCCCCCTCCCCTGTGGGACAGGCCTCAGGATTTATTGTAGCTGACAGGGGAAATGTTTGTAATTTGCCCGGTCAGGCTTATTTGGTAAATGCTGAACCAACTTTAAAATGTGTTCGCTTGTCCTCATTGCCTGCTGTAAAAATGTCTGGTGGAGAGGAGGAGAACCTGCTAACAGGTGATTTGTGCTCAGTACCGCAGGGCTTGATTATGAGGCAACCCTCACGCGGTGGGGATGTTTTCTTACAGACTGAGTCAAGGGACAGCGTTAAGTTTTCAAAAGTTCCTATGTGGTCTGAACAAGAAGTTTTTATGGACGCTTCAGTTTTGGATGGAAGGCCTTCAGGTAAGACAGTTGAGCAACAATTAGTGTTTAAGCAAGGTTTGCGGCCCTATAATGAAGCCTTTTTGGGTCAGCAATATCAGTGCATGGGGGTGGGAGTGCAGGATGAACATACTAACTTAGGGTCAGGTCAGTAGGTATGGGTAGAACATACTGATAAGGTTGCTGCAGAGGCTAAGATTAGCAAGTTGGGTAAGGAGGGGGGTTTGGGCACAGGGGACCAGTCAGGTCTGAGCAGCTTGAAAAGAAAGGCGTCAGTAAGTATGCGTCAGTAAGTATGGTGGAGGAACCGGCTGGCACAAGAGGTTTGCCAACAGAGCACGAGGCGGCTCTAGTACGTTGGGCCGAAGAAAAAGGAAGATCTAGAGCGGATTTTCCTTCATCGTCAGAACAATTTAAGCATATGACAGAGCCTCAATGGAGGTTGTATGATGGTGGGGTGGGAGATGGGGAAATGCCAAGTGTGAGTGAGGCTTGTTTGGGCGGTTATGAAGAACAATTGGACTATGAGGAGGATAGCGATGAACTAGAGGAGGGTGAATTGAGAGATGGGGACTGTGGGGAACATGAAAAAACTCATATGCAAAGGGAGGTGGATCAAAGGGGTTTGTTGGGGCAAACCAGTGTTTTTAGTATATAGCAGACGTCAAGAGCGGACTGAGCAATTGAGCAAGAATTAAAGGCCGGACAGCATAAAGACGACCCCAGGGAATTTCTCAGGCGCTCATCACAATTGCCCAAAGGTAAGGCATCGTGGTGGGCAGCATGGCAACAATCTGATAAAGCGCAGAAACTGACAACAAGATCTATTGGTATTAGGGGGGGGAGTTGGGTAATGTTTTTGACAAAATCAAGCAGGGTGAAGTACAGTCTGAGGTTGTGGTTCAGGATAAAGCTAAAGGGTCTGTGCAAGTGGAAGAGAACAGTAGTAAACAAGCTAAGAAGGTAGTTGAGGTTGCAAAAGATGATCATGACGAAGAGGAAGAGGATAAACATATTCACAAGAAACTTCCTTATATGGGTATTGCAATGCCCTTAGGTTCTCATTTATCAGAAAAGACTAAGAATAGAATATGGAGGCATGAGTTTGTTGATGTCTTTAAACTATTACATAGGGATATTCAGGCCAAAGAAGGCTCCAAGGAGGAAGAGTGGGAATTAGCAAAAAGACCTAGAGTTCCCAAAACGATAGAAAATTGGACATCTGCTTTCCTTATTTATGCGAGCATTTATTGTGAACATCACCAAGAAAGGGCAGTGGCTATGTTTAAATACATAGACATAATACGGAAGGCACAAATGTATTTTGGTGGATACGCTTGGTTAAGTTATGACGAAGAGTTTAGAGCGAGCATTAGTGTCTTCAATGATAAACCATGGGGTGACATTGACTCAGAGCTATCGTTACGATGGATGTCTTCCTCTCATCCTCCAGCTACGGCACATACGGCGAGTAGTTTACCGGTCACTTACCGGCCCTTTCAGTATTGTCCCGCCCAGTCTCGGGCGGGGTTATATGGGAGGGGCCAGGCACCAGTTACAGGGGCATGCTGGAATTTTAACAGAGGTTTCTGTAACAGACAATTTTACGGTTACAAGCATGAGTGTTCGCAATGTGGAGGAAAACATCCACTCACCCAATGTTTTGCGGGTCAAAGGTTTGGTGAGCAAGGGAGAGGGCAGAGAGGGAGAGGTCAGTCATTTCAATTTGCAGCAAAGGGCGCATACACCAATTAGACTTGAGGAGTTATCAAGCTGGTTGAGATTCTATCCAGATCC
Source organism: Calotriton arnoldi (assembly GCA_963921515.1). NCBI lineage: Eukaryota > Metazoa > Chordata > Amphibia > Caudata > Salamandridae > Calotriton > Calotriton arnoldi. The sequence continues at coordinate 1,017,712 of CAWUFW010006571.1, read as the reverse complement.
AGAGGCGGCATCCAAATTGTTTTGGGGTTTCAAAGAGGGTTTTAAAATTGGTTATCAAGGGCCTAGGCAGAAGCATTGGTCAGATAATTTAAAATCCGCTAAGGAGCTTCCACAGGTAGTTCAGCAGAAGCTAAACTCAGAAGTAGCGGCAGGCAGAGTAGCTGGCCCTTTCTTACAGTGCCCCCTTGATAAATTGATCATTTCCCTACTGGGTGTTGTGCCCAAGAAAGCTGCTGGGGAATATCATTTAATACATCATCTATCGTGGCCAGAAGGCCTGTCAGTTAATGATTTTATTTCCAAATCGGATTCAAGTGTGTCCTATGCATTGGTGGATGATGCATTAAAATTGGTCAGATCAGCTAGGAAAGCAGCGGAGCTGGCAAAAAGTGATATACAGCTAGCTTTTCGACTTCTGCCCATACATCCTTCTGATTTCGAGTTACTAGGCATGCATTTCAATGGTGCATTTTATGTGGATAAAGTGTTCCCTATGGGCTGTTCAATATCCTGCGCCCTATTTGAGATATTTAGCACTTTTTTGCAATGGTGTTTTACGCAGTTTAGTGGCCACAATCTGGTTTGTCACTACCTAGATCACTTCATGTTCATTGGTGAAAGGAACACTGACCAATGCAGAAAGGCGTTACAAACTTTACAGGTTATGGCTCAAGATCTTGGTGTACCATTGGCCCCAGGAATAAACTGAGGGTCCAAGCACAAGGTTGACTTTCTTGGGAATCGAAATAGATATGGTGGAAATGGTAGCCAGGCTACCTGCCGAGAAAGTTCAGGAGATAAGGTCCTTCTTGTTGTCAGTAATCAATGAAAGGAAATTGGAGCTCAGAAAGGAGCAAAGATTATTGGGTTTTCAGAATTTTGCATGTAGAGTGGTCAGGGCAGGCAGAACTTTTTGTAGGCGATTGGGCATGTCCATGTCTGGTATCTATCTCCCTCATCACAGAGTAAGGATATCCATGGCTATCAGGGCTGACCTGCACATTTGGCTGAAGTTTCTTGCGGATTTTAATGGAGTCTCTTTGTTTTTCGTTGATGAAGACATGATCTGGCAGATACAAATATTCTCGGACGCGTCAGGTGCGAAAGGTTTTTGTTTTGGGAGGGTCGTTGGTGCGCCGAAAGTTGGCCTGGGCAGTGGTTGAAGCAAGGGCGCAGCATAGCTTTCTTAGAGTTCTTCCCATTGCTGGTGGCATTGTTTGTCTGGGGGGAGGAATTCAGAAACAGATAGGTCCTTTTCAATGTGGCCAATATGGCTGTTGTTGAGTTAATTAACAAACAGAAGGCGCAGGATTTGAGAGTTTTACGTCTTTTACGTGCTTTTATGCTAAAATGTTTGCAACTTAACATTGTATGTTAAGCTAGGCACATTCCTGGAACTAATAACAGTATAGCAGACGCTCTGTCTCGATTTCAGTGGCAGAAATTCGAAATCTGGCGCCCGGGGCAGAAATCAACAAGACTCGGATCCCACAGAGCGTTTGGGCCTGGGGGGATTGAGGATAGTCGAACTCGTAGAAAAGTCAGTAGCATCATCCACAAGAAGAAGTTACCAGCAAGCCTGGAGCGAATTTATAAGTTATGGTAACATCGATGCCCAGCTTGGGAATGTGACAAATGAGGAGCAGTTTTTATTAGGTTTTGTGCTGCATTTGATAAACAAAGGTCTTTCACACACCACTATCTCAGGAAAATTAGCAGGAATTTCTTTTTATGGTCAGTTGTGGTGGGGTAAGGACCCAGTGGAGGGAGTACTGGTGAAGAAAGTCTTAAAAGGTCTAAGTAGGGAGCAGAGCGACAAAAAAAGGTTAAGAGAACCAGTGACTTTTGATTTGTTACAACAAATGTTATTGCAGTTGCCTTTGTGCTGCTATGACAAATTTGAATGTTTCAAATTTAGGTTATGCATGTTGTGGTTGTTTTTTGGTGCATTTAGGGCATCCGAGTTGTTGGGTCTAAGAAGTCAGGCGGGCATCCGTAGTGATGAAGTATTTCTAGAGCACCAAAGATTAAGGATCTGGTTGAGAGCATCCAAGACGGATCAATTAGGAAGGGGAAAATGGGTGTCTTTGAACAAAAGTGGGGTGGAGGGTTTTTGCCCCGTGGAGGAATGGGAGAATTTTCAAAACTCAAGGTTTTTCAAAGCAGGGGAAATTTTTTGCCATACTAACGAGAAAAGGATCTCTATTGCACAGCTATTAGCAGTAATGAGAAAGGTTATCAGCAGGTTGGGAAAAGATCCTATGCTTTTTGGCACTCATTCATTCCGAATTGGGGCAGCGACGGAGGCTGCAAGACTGGGTTGGTCATGGTCAGATATCCATAGAATTGGGAGATGGAAATCAAAATGCTGTGAAAGATATGTTAGAAAATAATTGGATATATATTTAATTTCTTGTTGCTAATATTGGTTTTTCTATTTAGGTTGTGTGCAAGGGCCATTATCTGGAAAAATGAACACTTGGATAATGGGACATTCCTTCATAAAATGGGCAGCTATATACGCTGAACAGCAAATTTATGGCAGATCTCTTGGACTCCCAAGTATCAGACATGAGGTGGTATGGAAGGGGAAAGGTGGAATGCGTTGGGGGGGGTTTTGTTTAATAAATTTACAGAAATGTGCTCCAATAGGGGTTGCCCTGATATGTTAGTCATTCATTTAGGTGAAAATGATTTAGTAAATTCATCGGGTCTGTCGTTAATAAAACAAATGAAATTGGATTTGGCTGTTATAGAAAATAACTGGGGTGGTACAACTGTAATTTGGACGGAATTTAGAACTCGTCAACATTGGAGAGGAGCAAGAAGCCATGCAGCAATCGAAAAAGTGAGAAGTAAACTCAACAGAGCAATGAGAGTTTTTTGTGGTACTATGGGGATTACAGTCCTGTCTCATACCAATATAAAAGGAACTGAGGGGCATCTTTTTCGTGATGATGGGGTACATTTATCTCAAATGGGGCAAGCATATTATTTATTGGAATTGAAAGATTTGATTGCAAAAATATGGAAAGAAAATTTATGGTGCTCCAGCAGAATGTTATAGGGTTTCTAATTTCATTTCTATGGGGTGGGGTCAGGAAAACTCTTCGGTTTTCCTGGGTGGTGGGTTTTTGGGGGGGTGGACAGTCTGGAGCGGGCTTATCCATCCCTTGGGGGGGAAGGGGCGGGAGGACAGGACACGGGGGAGGGGAAGAAAAATGATGGGGCTTTCTATAACATGAGTGCAGTTTGTCTGAGGATGCTCGATGACCATGGGGTTCTGTTTTTGAAGCTATGTTAAGCTAATTTGGGGATTGATTTATTTTAAGGTATTGGGAATCTTGAGTTGTTAATGCGGTTTTACATAAAGTTACAAAATGCACCTGTCTTAATAAAATGGCCTTTTTTGCTAAATAAAAGAAGTATTGGGCTGTGATTTATTGTGCGAGGGGGGACCCAGGGGGAGCTTGGCGCGAGCCGGTCTCCCCTGGGTGTTTTCGCGCAATGGAGCAGGTCACAGGTGCAGATAGGTGCAGGTAGTGGCGAGGGCGGGATCTAGGGGGAGGTTATATATAGTGGTGTTTTGGGCGGGAAGACACTCGCGGCGGAGGTCATTGGGACGGTAAAAAATTTTCTTAGTTGACCCACCCTCCCCCTTTTTATTTAGTTTTTTGCAAAAGAATTTTTATTCACAGGCTTTAGGTATTCCTGGATTACATTTAACGTTTCCGCCACTATAAAACAGGTATAGGTTTTTTCATGTAGATTCTGTAGGCGGGTTTTTGGGGGGGTGGACAGTCTCGAGCGAGCTTATCCATCCCTCGGGGGGGGGAAGGGATTGGGAGGACAGGACACGGGGGAGGGGAAGAAAAATGATGGGGCTTTCTATAACATGAGTGCAGTTCGTCTGAGGATGCTCGATGACCATGGGGTTCTGTTTTTGAAGCTATGTTAAGCTAATTTGGGGATTGATTTATTTTAAGGTATTGGGAATCTTGAGTTGTTAATGCTGTTTTACATAAAGTTACAAAATGCACCTGTCTTAATAAAGTGGCCTTTTTTGCTAAATAAAAGAAGTGGTGGGTTGCTATTTATTGTGCGAGTTTACTTTGCTACATCATGCATAGTCCCTAGTCCCAGGCTGACACTACAACCTCTTCATTCAAGCTTTCATTGTTACCCTGCAGCAAGTTGCAGACTGGGACTTGCAGTTTGTCAGAAATTGCAGCCAGCAAAGTTTTGCCTAAAACAGCAGGTTTGGCTGGAGATGTCACGCATGACATGAAGCCACTTAGGGGGCGGGCAATATGGACATGGGCATTAATTAGATGTGCAAGATTCCCTCCCACTAGATGGATATGGAAACGTCAGCAACAGCAAAAACATAGCTTAGGCACAGAACAATTACAGTTATGGATGACAGTTACAGTCGTATGGCAAACAAGGTATCTGCCTAGGGCGTCAAGTTAAGTTATAAACCAATTTAAAGGAGAAAAGTAAAGAAAGGTCACTTTCTCTAGCATCTAGGGGTGCACAGTGTCACTTCGTCTACTTCGGAGTTAGGAAAATTAATGCTAGTACTGAGTGGATGACTGGCATGAAGAACGGTGTGAATCTCGAAACAGCACGTTACGTTCCTCATATTTCATGTGTGTGTGGTATTTGTATAGTGTGAACCTAGCCGAAAGGCAGCATCATGCTGTGCAGGGTTAAAGGCAAAGATGCAACCAGTGACCGATTGCAAGGGTGACTGGATTCTGAGAGTGAAGTGAGTCTGTAAAGCAAAGTTGGCCAATTCGGGATCATACATGCACATCTTTCCAGATCATGGGTGCATAGATGGAGCAGATCTGTTGCATTTCTTTCCTTTTTTTGCACTTCTTTGTCTCCAGTCTGATGAATTCCTGCCTGCAGATAAGGTGAGAAACCCTAGATGATGTGCTTGTCAGCCAGAGAGGCTGAGTTGCTGGACGTGATGGCTTTGCAGATGAAGATGATGCCGGCTGGCAAAGGGAGCTAGGGGAGTTCTTACAGGGTGGGGGAATGTGGCCATATTTCGTCAGGCCCTTGATGAGGCGTGATGTGGCATGCAGCATGTCCTTGGAGGTACACCTTTTTGGAGTTCAGAATGCCGTGGTGTAGGGTGTTCTCTCTCCAAATCCAAAAGTTTAACGGCTTAAATGGCAATTCTGAAGTCACTTTGTCGGAGAAATAGTTTTACTCACTTTAGACAGAGAGCTGGTACTGGCCATCTTAGTTTTCTTCATGATGTGCCGTGAGGGTGAGTCCATATGGCTCTCTGTGTAAAATGATGGAACCCTGCGTGCTAGGCAGGGCCGGACTGGGAACCAAAACCGGCCCTGGCAAAGAGCTCGCCAGCCCCCCCGGGGGGTTGGGGGTGCAGCCGAGCTCTTTGCCAAGGCCGGTTTCGTCAGATTTTGCTACAGGGACCGAAAACGGCCCTGTAACAAAAACCGCACCCAGGGGCCTAAAACCGGCCCCCACCCTGGCGGCCCATCGGGGAAATGCCCGGTGCCCGCTACGGCCAGTCCGGCCCTGGTGCTAGGGAATGTTTGCAAACCTGAGGCGCACATGTTAACAAACTGGTGTTTACTGGATAGTAGGAGAGAGAGACCCACAACTTAGGGTTTGCACAGAATACGAATGCAAAAAGACTAGTATGACCAGCAGCCAGACCAAGTTGATTTTACACAAATTAACATCTAATGCGCCACAGGAGGGTTTATCTCCCAGTCTCTAAATAGTGGGTCTGCAGTCTTCTGAACATAAGTGGTCATTAGAGCAAGCAACTACCAAAAGGGATTTCTCAAATAAAAGATGGAAACAATCTGTAAAAGGTATATTTGAAGCATTTATTCAGGCATTTAAGGTACTCCTGACAAAGTTACTTAGAAGTCTTAGTCCAAAATTAATAAGATTTATGTAGTTATTCCTGGAGGGTTGAAAGGCTACTTCTGTGGTTGGCACAATCAGTGCTGCAAACCCAATGGTAGCATTTAGATTACAGGCCCTGGGTATATGGTATACCATCTTACACAAGGGACTTAAAGGTAAACTAAATATGCCAGTTAGGTATACACCAATCACACACATGTTTAGGGATGAAGCTCATGCACTTTAGCACTGATTAGCAGTGGTAAAGTGCTGAGAGTCCTAAAGCCAACAAAAAGAGTTCAGCAAAAAGAGGAGGAGGAAGGCAAAACGTTTGGGGTAACCCTGCAAAAGGGCCATTTCCAACAATTAGTTAGGGAGGGAGCAGGAGTCACCTCCACCCAATGGCTATCTGGTCACACTCTTCAAAACACCACTGGAGCTGTGGTAGAAGAAGAACTGCACCTGCTGTTGAGATCTGTGAGAAGACCAGAAAGGATGGACCTGCTCCCACATGTACCCAGGACAAAGAAGTGGACCCCAAAGGTCATTTGGCTGACCTCCAGATAAGCGACAGGGACTCAACAAGCTTCTAGAAGCCCTTTTCCTGAAGAGTCCTGCTGACCAGTTCCAACTGGATCTGCCATGGATCCTGCTAGTAGCTTCTGCTGGAGTGACTCTTGACCCCCAAGTGCTGTTCCTGAGGTACTGGGACCCTCGGCTGTGTCAAAGTGTACTCCTCCTAAACTCCTGAGAAACATGGGACTTAGAAACATTTTGGCTTCAAAGACCTCCAGAGGACCTGGACAAAGCTGCTAAGTCTATCTGATGAAGACGCGTTGCAGCTGGGCGAAAAATTCAATTTACTCCCACTCTGAGCTTTTCCTCAGCAGCAAATCCATTTCAGCAGGGCATCGCGGTGAAGGTATCCGACCTCGTGGAGCCCTATTTGGCTACAGCTTGCAGGTTTGCCCTGCTGGAGGAATCCAAGCTCCAAAAAAGTGACTAAGTTCAAATGTAGAAATCTTCACCAGGCGAAGGCACCAAAAGTATCTGAACGGTGAGGAACATTCCTTGGGTGCAAATTTTTAATTTCTCCCACTCAGAGCTTTCCTGCCAAAATCAAGGGCTTCACCAAGACTTTTTCAAACAGCTATCTGACCTCATAGAACCGTTCTCGGCCACAGCCCACTTCCTTACCCCACTGAGGATGTTTTACTTCCGTTTCAAAGATTAAGGGCACGGTTTAGATCTTGGCAGAGAGGTTATTCCATCACAACAGTGACAGCTATCCTGTCTGCCGAAATATAAATCCCATTATATCCTATGGGATTTATATTTCGGCGGATGGGATATCCGTCGCCATTGGGAAGGATTAACCCAACTGCCAAGCTCTAAATACGGCCCTAAGTCAGAAGGTAACATTTCCAACCAGGACGAACCTGGGCCCAGATTTACTAAGGGCTTGCATCGTTGTTGCGTCATGCAAGGCGACGCAAGGCAACACAAGCCCTTAAGTTAGATTTACGAAGCCTCACAAAGCCACCTTGCATTACTCTGCATTGGGAAGGCGTTCCATGGATGTTCCCACACATTCACCCATGGTTTTTGGTGCATTCCCAGATTTACTAGGAATAGTAAACCTGGGAATGTGTCAAAATGGTACACCTTCCCAACAGAGGCATACAGAGGATAAATATCTTTGTTTCTCCTCCTTATTTCCTCTTTCTACATGTGCATTGAAAGAGGAAAATGCCTCTTAGGATTTTTTTGTGTGGAGGACGGTGTCCTTTCCTGCAAAAAAACAATCCTGCCTGTAATGCAGGCACCCTTGCACCATGGAGCAAGGGTGCCTGTGTTGGCGCTAAGCAGCACATAGTGTGTGGCCAGTGCAGAAAGAGAGCAGGAATGTACCATATATTAGTAAATATAGCGCATTTCTGCTCTCTCCATTTGACTCCGCGCACCAACTTGTTTTGCTGCTTAGGATTGCTTTGCTCCAAATCTTAGTACATCTTGCCCCTGGTTTCTGTAAACGACCTGCGCTCCTTAGAGGTCAGCTTTAAATTGTACCTAGGTCCTGGACAAGTACAACCAGGTGATCACAGATGGCATTGAAAGCTTTTTGGCTCTATTTTTATTTAAAACTTTAAAAATTATTATCTCCAGTTCCCCTTATGGATTTTGTCGTTTTTCTGTCATTTTGGCCATTAAATTATTGTCTATGTTTATAAATTGGAGTGGGATTTTTATTGGTTGTATTTTTTACTTTTTTGTCAAACTTCTGTTTATTGGTAGTACTTTTTGTATATTTTCCATACAGTCAAGGCAAGTTGCCACATAGACATTCCCGCATGCCTCCCCCGCTAAATCGTTCACAGTGTCTTACAGTGCTGGAATAATTGCCATCTATTGCATAAAACAAGCCAATGACTCATTGAAATGGCCTGTTTACAACTATCAAAAACTCCCTCCCCTCCCCCCCTGTGGTGGAGAAGCATTACCCGTCTAGTCCCTGCTTGCTGCTCTATCCCGGCATGTGGAGTGAATTCTTCTCATGTGGCCTCTAGATTGTACTCTTCCTTCTGTTGCTGAGTGCCATTTATGCTCACCCTTCTATGGGTCCTAAAACTCAAATAAGTGTAGTCCTCTCAACGTGGGTGGGCACACCGCCAGCGGGAGTTCCTTTGTAAGATACGACACCAGAGGGCCCCATTTATACTCAAAGTTCTTATATTCATCTCTGAATATATCAGACATCCGCTCCATCGTGAGTATTCTCCACAGGCGTGAATGCCATTGTGCCAACACTGGAGCCTCTTTCTTCTTCCAATTGGCCGCTATGGCCTTCTTAGCTGCCCCTATACACGCCTACATAATTGCCTTGTCCGCCTTGGTTTGATGCTCTTGAGAGGTGTCCCTTAGTCCCAGGAGAGTCGTGTCTATAGAACTCGGCACGGGACACCTCAAAATGTCTAATTTGGGCCAGAATCTCCTCCCAGAATGGCTTGATAGTTAGGCAGACCCACCAGATATGGCGGAAATCCCCCAGTAGGCCGCATCCTCTCCAGCAGAGGTCTGAGGTTAGGGGAAAGTCTTTTTGAGTTTGGAAGGAAATAGGTACCAATCGAATAATGTTTTATAGTGAGCCTCCCTCAATTCAAGTGAGTGGTTATGCTTGGCGCTATCGGACCATAGGTGTTTCCATTCCCCCTCCGTCACCTCCCTTCCCAAGGTCTGCTCCCAGGCATGCAAGTATTGCGGCCTTGGTGCATTTGTTGTAGAAACATGGAGATTATATAAAAAAGAAATAGTGCCCCTCGAGGTGCTTGCCCTCCTAACGAAGGTTTCTATAGGTGTCAATTCTCTAGTTGCCGCCTCCCTAACTGGTGGGTGGAGTGCCCAATGCTTAGGTTGAAGATAAAGAAAGTGTTCAGTGGGTGGAATCTGAAAGTCTCGCTGACAATTTTCAAAGGTAAGGATGTCGTAGTTATGGAATAGGTCTGAAAGAACCAGGCATCCCCCTCCCTCCATGCATCAAACAGCCCCGCCTTCAGCGCAGGAGGAAAGTCTGGATTGAAGTGTATAGGTGTGTATGGGGAAGGAAATGAGGTCCATCCTAGGCTCCTGTTCACCTCATCCCAAATCTTGAGAGTAGTCCGGGTGAGAGTACTTAAGTAGGCATTGGGGGGTGTGTCTTTTTTGGGTTTCCAAAGCACATCCCAAATTGTCCTAAACACAATGGCGCGGTCCATGTGGAGCCAGTGTTTGTCCGACTCCCTCATGGATCACTCCGTCACCACTCTCAGTTGTGCTGCTTTATAGTAAAGCCCAATGTCCGGCAGTGCCGCTCCTCCCTCCGACCTTAGTCGCCGCAAAACCTGAAAGGGCAGCCGCGCTCTACCCTCTTGCCAGATGTAACGCAGTATCATGGAGCGAACCCCTGATAAAAAAATCTTTTCCCAGTTCTATTGGGAGTGCTTGGAACAGGTATAACAATTTGGGGAGAAGGGTAATTTTGACTGCATGTATCCGACCTAGCCAGGATATAAACAATGGTTTCCATCGCTTTAGATCCCGTTGTATCTGAATGAGTAAGGGTGGGAAATTAGCCCTAAATAATCCCTCTATACATGGGGTGATCTGGATCCCCAAGTATGTTAGACTGTGTTTAGCCCATGTGAATGGGGACTCTCCCTGAATCTGCATTCTCTCCCCCTCTGATAGTGTAAGGTTTAGCACCGATGATTTAGACAGATTGACTCGAAAGCCGGCTACCCCCTCAAACCTCCTCAGCTCCTCCCGCAATGCCCGCAGTGACGTTCTGGGAGATGTGAGAGTCAACAGGACATTGTCCGCAAATAGCGAAACCTTGTGCTCTTCTCCCCCAAATCTAATCCCCTGGATGTCCGGGGTTGCTCGGAGGCGAGCCGCCAGCGGTTCAATACTCAGAGGAAACAACAGGGGGGATAAAGGGCATCCCTGTCGTGTGTCTCGGCCAAGCTCGAAGAAGCTCGGGCTTACCCCGTTGACCTGGACTCTAGAGCGTGGGCTTGTGTAATTGGCTTTAATCATGTTTAAGAACTTATCCCCGAAGCCAAAGCTCTCCAGAGTGAGAAACAAAAAGTGCCAGTCCACTCTGTCAAAGGTCTTTTCTGCATCCAACCCCACTACTATCGCTGGGATTTTGAACTTGTTTGCTTTTTCTATAAGATGCAATGTCCTGAGAATATTATCGTGCGTATGTCTCCCCTTTATGAAACCGGACTGGTCCGGGTGGAAAATATCTGGCAATAAGTTCTCCAAGCGTGACGTCAAAATAGCCGAATAGAGTTTAGCATCGAAGTTCAGGAGGGCAATCGGTCTATACGAAGCGCATTGTTGTGGGTTCTTCCCGGGCTTTGGTATCACCGTAATTAGCGCCTCTGCCATAGATGGGGTCAACTCCTGACCCGTCGCTATATTATTAAATAAGGCTGTTAGATGGGGTATTAGTTCTGACGCATATGTCTTATAGAACAGTGCTGTTAGTCCGTCCGTCCCTGGTGATTTGTGAGGCTTCAGTGCCCTGATCGTTTGCCTCACCTCATCCTCAGAGATTGGGGCATCTAGCTGGTCTTTCCAAGTGGCAGAGAGCTTTGGGAGTGCAAGTGTGTCCAAGTATTCTTTCTGGGCCTTAGTATCAGGAGTCGCCGCCCTATAAAGGTCTTGATAGAAGGTACCAAAAATATTAGCCTTACCCAGATCGTCTAATTCTATCTCCCCATCACCTTTGTTTATTCCTCCAATATATTCCTGCGCTCTTTTTTCTCTAAGTTGTCGCACCAGGTGGGTGCCTACTTTGTTTCCCTGTGCGTATGCATTACGGCGCAGTCGCAGAAGTGTGAATTTAGCTCTATTGGTATATATTGCACCGAGTTTCCCTTTTAGTGCACTCATCTGGCGTTTTAAACTATGCGTGGGGTTCTTTTTATAGTCGCTTTCTATCTGGGTCAGGGCGGCCTCTAATTCCACCCTTTCCTTTGCTCTTTCTTTGTTCAGCGCCGAGACCAACACAATACATTTCCCTCGTATTACCGCTTTAAAAGCGTCCCAATTATTTTGGAGAGACGTGTCACCAGGGTCATTTGTCTGAAAATATTCTTTAATCGCAACCCGTAACTCGTCCCTTAGTAATCTGTCCCATGTCAGCGCGGCGGGAAAGTACCATCTCGGGAACCCCTGTGTTGTCCCCCCCAGTGCAGGCCCACCGTGACCGGGCTGTGATCTGATAGCGAGATGGGAAGGATTTTAGCCCCCTGTAAGAATCCCTGTAGCTCCCAGGACATTAAAATGTAGTCTAGTCTGGAGTATGTTTGATGGGCATGTGAAAAATATGTATAATCTTTTGCAGTCGGGTTGAGAGATCTCCATACGTCAAAGAGTCCCAAGTTGTAGAATGCATGTTTTAGGAATTTAGGGAAACTACCTCCTATGGACCTATGCAGGAGTGAACTATCGTCTGTAGGATGCCAAGTAAGATTAAAGTCCCCCATCAAAATTAGTTGGCCTTTGGCAAAGTCCCCCACCATAGTCAGTAGGGAATTCACAAATGTCGCTTGACCCGTATTGGGGACATATGCAGAGACAAAGGTGACAGTTCTCCCCCTAAGCTTCCCTTTTACCATTACCACCCGGCCCTCCTTATCTGTCTTTATACCTTCTGGTTGGAATTTAGTGCTGTTATGGAACATTAATGCTACCCCATTATGTTTTGTTTTGGCAGATGATCTGTATAGGAGCGAGTAGTTTTTGTGTCTTAGCCTCAGTTCATCCGATCTCTTAAGGTGCGTCTCCTGAAGAGCCACCACATAAAACTGGTGATCTACTAGATATTTCGAGATCTTTTGGCGCTTAATCGGAGAATTCAGGCCTTTCACATTCCATGACGTAATCGTTATCATTGTATTGGATAGCCCCCCTCGCTGGTTGTATCCCCTGGAGTGTCCCTGTTTTCTGGCCCCGCAGACTGGCTTGTTTCGCCACATTTCCCTTTCACTCTCACACCCTATAATACTGCATTGCAGTGCCCCAAGCTTCTCTCCATCCCTGCTTCTCCACCACCACCCCTAACAAAAACCCCCCATTTGAAATAATAACACAACAATTAGAAAAAATAAACCTGAGTAGCGAGACCACAAGGTGGCCCGCTATAACTGCACTCCAGGTCGCGGGCGTTTAGCTGGGGTTTCGGCCCAAGCCCGTCACCGCGCTGTCCTTATAGCTTTTTGCAACGTAGCAGTAACACAGTCATTGTACAGGTCCTTCTGCAAAGTCCAGTGGGTTCTCTTGGGTGTTTGTCGATAAACTAGTCCACTCCCAGAACCCGCTCTTGAGTCTTGTCTCAGTTGAAGCGCATCGTCTTATTGATCTCTTGACTTCCATAATCTTATCTTTTAGTCCTGCTTTCGACTAGTCCGGCCTCCTTTCTTCTTCTTGGGTCAGGTCTTGGTTTGACGTGCCTTGGTAATCGCTTTTCAGTGTGATGCTTTCGATCGAGGTGGTTCCCCCCCCCTTCCGCCTGTGAGTTGGAGGCTTCGTCCTCCGGCACCGGTAGCCCCAAAATCTCTAGGCCCTCCCTTAGCTCTGTGACATGGCGCTGTTTGTTTTGAAATTCGAAGGCCAGCCCGAATGGATACGTCCATGGATACCGTACTCGATCCGCTCGCAGCTTTTCTGTCTTTGGAGAGTCGCCTGCGCCAGGCCTTGGAAAAGAGAACAGTGAAAGCCTTGGAAAGAGATGGATTCTTTCTTTCTGGATTCCTGTAATATGGCTTCTTTGACCTTATACGAATGGAGCTTGACCAGAATGTCTCAAGTGCGGCGTCGTTCGCCAGGAGTTGCTGGGCCCACCCTATGTGCTCTTTCGATTTTGATCTTCATTTGTTTGGGCCCAAGGATCTCCGCAAACAGACCCTCAACAAAAGCCTCCAGATCAGGTCCCTCTGCCCCCTCCTCCAGGTCTCTAACGTGTATATTTCTCTCTTGGACCTGTTTTCCAGGTCTTCGTTCTTCAATAGGGCCAGTTGGAGTTGTGAGTGTAGGAGCTGTACCTTGTTGCTCGTATCCATTACTGGTTACTGTTTTATCAAGATCTTGGGTTTGGGCCTCCGTCTCCATCAATCGTGTTCTTATAGAGTCCACATCTTGTTGTAGTGAGGCCATTCTCTCTGATAGGTCTGCTTTCAGCTGGTCCATAGAGGCCTGGAGGTCTCCTTTTGGTTATGTGTGTAGCTCCAACTTGAAATCTTTTAGGGACGCCAGTAAGTCCTCCTTGGTCAGAGCCATGTTGGATTCGGCACTCTCTCGCACCTACGCTTGTTTCTCTTCTGCAGGCGCAAAATAGCTTGATACCTTAGATGTCGATTTCTTTGGTGGCATAGATGCAATCTCTGCCGTGCCCGAGGGACTCCACAGCTCCCCTGATCATTAAATGTGCTCAAGTTCCACTTCTATGCTGTGCTGCGTGTCAATCTCTGCATTTCCAATGTTTGTCGAGGGTCCCTTCACTGAGGTAGAGTAGGAGGCTCCTCGTGGTGATTGTCCTTAATGGCAGCCGTCTTAAGGTCAGGTATGGTTTAGCACTCCCGGTGTCTGCTATGCGGAGGGCCTTCACTTTAAATGACTCCGTGTGTGTTTATTGAGCGCCCCCCCAGCTATTTCTGATTCTTCAGGCTTGTCCCAAGGCGTCCCCTCTATTTTAAATCCAAGCGGGGGCCTGTCATCCACCATATTAAAGTCAGGCGGGACGGGGGGGAATCCCTCCACCGCCTTCCGGATGGCCCGTTTGCCCCCCAATGCCTCCTTTTGTTCAGAGCGGGGGCCAGAAGCGCGAGCAGCCTTGCCGGGGCCCCCCACTCACCTCAGTACCGCCGTCGCGCTCCAGAACTTCACCGCAGGCCGCATTTCTCTTCGCCAAGTCGCCCGTCATCGGCTCTCGCCTCCGCCCGCCCCCGCGGACGCAGAACCACTTGTCTTCTCTCCGCTTAGGGGCAAACGGCGGCACCTCCTTTTTTGTTCTCCTTGCCTGCTCATCCAAGACGCCGATTCAGATTGTACGGCAGGACGATGCCATTTTGTCTCGCGACCCTCCTCTTCTAATCCGGCGGTTTCCGCCCGGTTGATCGCCCAATACGGGCTCCTGCTGGGCCTCCTCCACTCTCCGGACCTTCAGGGACTCATTCCTGTAATTTTTGCGCTACGCTTAGAGATCACCCTAGACATCGCACTGGTGACGGAGCCGACACGTATCACGTCCGTTCGGCCATCTTGCTTGGCCCGCCCCCATTTTTTACTTTTTAACTGTTTTGGTACTTCCAAATACTTTATATATTTTCTTAAGTTAACTAAGCCTGTCTGCCCTGTGCCATACCTACCGCCTTTACTGGACCTAACAACAATAGTGAAATTATTATTTGTGGTCGACTCCCATCCATCACAAACAATAATTCACTTTCTCACTGGCCCCTTGTGTGCCCCCCTAAAAATCACTTCTAAAGACCCCACTGGGAACTTTTATTCCACAGGTAGTTTCCTCTATGTCCTCGGATGCCCAAGGAAGTAATTCCATGTTGTCTTCCTCTCATATCACCTTTCTCTGACCTGGTTTTGGTGCCTCTAGAAATGTTTTCTGGGGATCCTAATTGTTTCCAAGCCTTTATAGGTGCAATATGCATTTTCTGCCATACCACAGAATTTTGTCTCAGACATGTTATCATATCTAAGCAAAATTAGCCAGATTTGAGCCACTCCCTTAATTCTAAATCAGATTCCCTGGATTTCTAATTCTGTGACCTTTCGACAACAATTCAGGGCAATGTTTGGGAAGAAATAGACAGCTGCTCATAATTCGCTACTCATACTTCAGCAACGGCAGGAGGAGTTAGTCTCTTACATCAGTCGCTTCAAACAATTTGCTTCTGAAACATTGTGATTGGACGAGTCTGCTGCAGTTGCATTTTATCATGGCCTTCGGGAAGCACTCTTTGGAAGTTAATAGACATACCACTACAGTTTGGAAATATATCTAGAACTCTCTGCTCAGAAGAAGAATCAACAAAGAAAAGAGTGTTTGTGCATTTATTCCTTATATGTTACCCGACTGCTAGGTACTGGACTCAACAGTAACTCACAGCGGGGAATGATAGCAGTCCTGATGAAAGTCTAGCCTCCTCAAAGATATTTTGAGAGGCTGAAACATGTCAACACTATTTAGGGTGTATTGGCAATAATCCCCAAACTACACCCATGTTATTATTTTAGCCATAGCTAGGTCGCCCAACAATAAATTGAAACTGGGGTGTCTCTGTGGTATTTTATTAAGGATTCCCGCCTCACAATATCAAAAGTGCTCACTGGAATATGGTTGAGCCTATCCTGGTTTATGGGACCAGGAAAAGACCTGATGATGAAGCATGCTACTAATGGAGTGGGTGAGAGTTTTAAAAACAATAATTTGGTGGTCCTTTCATGGACCATTCCATCTTGATCCACGTTTGAAAACACAGGTGAAAGATGAGTATAGGACATCTTTGTGTGTGTTTGTGATATACTACGGATATGTATCCTGTTAGCCCTAACGTTGTCAGTCTCTACTTTCCAGACCGTGACCGGTACATCGGGGATTAAACAGGTGTATACGTACGTGTGTTGGGAGACACCTTTGTTTGGTATGGCTCTAAACAGTGGACATTTTGAAAGTACAGCATTTGACCTTATTGAGACCCTTGCCTTTATCATCTTCTTAGGAACTCCTTGGTTTAGAAAATATAATCCTTCCATCAACTGCGATAGGCCGACCATCACATTTTGAACTCAGAGTGCATCCTGTACTGTTTACCTAGGGAGGGGTTGAAAGGCACTCTTCCTTCAATTTGTTGAGACACTCAAAAGGTGAAAGGCTCTATGACGTGGAGACCTACAACAAATTCTAAGATATTTAGCAAAAGAGCATAGCAGATTGATTTGGTTCCCAGAGCAAAAATCTTGCTTGGGAGAATCTCTCCAATTCCGGTACAAGAAGGTGTGGTACTAGAGGAATACTTAAAAGAACCTCCTCAGAAGGGCTTTATACGTCATTCCACCTCTCTTGTGTGAGCCCCAGTTTTCTTCATACCACAACCAGGAGGAAAATATATATCTTGCACAGATGATAGATAACTCAATGCCATCACATCACAAATAGATATTCACAGCCATTAATATCTGTACTATTGGATCTAATAAAGTCAGCAAAAATATTTTCCAAACTGGATTTCTGAGGGGCCTATAATCTGGTATGGATTCAACACGGTGGCGAGTGGAAAACTGCATTTTGTTTTTTTCATAGAACTTTGAAGTACATCCCAGGCACATCTAAGAAGTCCCGAGAACGTTGTGAGAACACACCCTGTTTGTCAAGTTAAAAACATGGTGTTTTGAAGTCTCAGAAGTGATCTTTTGGGGCTTTTAGATATATAATAAAGGAATATATATGGACCTGAAGAAAGTGAAAGCAGTCTGAAAATAGCCTCCACCCTAAAAAGTGAAAGAGATTCAAAGATTCTTGGTGTTCTCAAATTTCTACAGACATTTCATACAAGACATTTCTGAAATTGTGTGGCCCATTTCCAGACTGACACAGAAAGAGGGACCTTTCTGTTGGAATATAGAACAGGATTTGGCCTGGCAGCAGTTAAAAGATGCATTCACTCCAGCTCCTTTTTTAAGACATCAGGATTGTTCCCTTCCTTTTATTGTAGAAACAGACAGTTCTGCATTTGGATAATTTGTCTCAGACAGATACCAAATCAGAGGTCCTTCATATGGTTGCTTATTTTTCAAGAATTCTAAATTCAGCAGAAGTTAATTATACCATCTACAATAAAGAATTGTTAGCCATAAATGAAGCCTTGGCACATTGAAGGCATTATTTAAAAGGGTCACAACATTGAATAACTATATAAACCAACCATAAGAACTTAAGTTATCTCAAGCCAATGAAATGTTTGAATCCTAGGCATGCAAATTGGTCTCTGTTCTTCTTGAGGTTTCACTATCAAGTGTGATATCAAGTGTGAAAGCTGATGTGTTGTAACACCAAGAGAAGAGGTTCAAACAGTTAACAGTCCTCCATCTAGTTTACCACTGCAAACTGAATCACCACAGTCTTATCAACAGGTTTTGCAGAAAATGTTGTGAATTTTTAAAAAGTGGATTACCTGATGTCCCCAGTGTAGAAAAGACTGGGCACGATCAGAAAGTATTTTTATGGAAAAGAACTCTGACACCAGAATCTGAAATGGGAGACATGATTCTGCTGTAGCGGGGCATCTGGGAATGAAAACTGTGAGAGATTTGATAACATGTCCATTTTGGCAGCCTCAGATGAGAAGAGACACTGAGCAATTTGTACAACAGTGTGCAGTATGTGCCCAAGTTAAAGCTTGAAGAAAGGAACCGCAACGACTATTACAGCCATTACCCGCACCTCACCAAGCTTAGTCCCAAATTTTGATGGACTATATTACTGATGTACCTCTCTCAGAATACACCACAGTACTTTTGGTCGTCTTTGATTACCTTACAAAAGTGCTCACTTCGGTCCTCTTTCCAAAATGTCCATAGCCTATTCCCTGATGATTACCTTCTTGAAAGAAATAGTTAGCAGGGCTAGAAAAATCATTAAAATGTTACCAGACCTGTAGGTCTAGTAACTTGAAAAATCTACTCGACCTAACTGTAATGTACTTGATCCGTGAACTGGTCTCAATGCAATTGTCATACAGTTCACTTTACAAAATCCTCTAACTTCCGTCACAGAAAGAAAAGTAAATGCATGAAGACAAACTGACTTTTGACTGAGCAATAAAGATGCCTTTAAATCTTGTTATCTTGTCACAATTGTTCAGCTTTCAGAGACAGAGCAGGCCTCAAAAAATTGTTACTGGACATGCAGGTCTAGTGACCTAAATAATCTACTCAACCTAGTTGGAATGCTCTTGACCCATATACTGGTTTCAAATGATGTGATCGTGGGCAAATATTTTAAATCACTGAGCCGCCATTTTCTTCATTATCACATATGAGAGCACCTTCAAATATGGGAGTTCAGCATGTCTGCTGTACAAAATAATCTTTTTGTTTGATTTAATAGACCAAACATTTGCTCCATATATAATACAAATCTAGCCACATATAGGACACACATGACCCCTGAGTTGCTTCTTAGTTCTTTAACAGCATTGTCATCAGGGCGGGGGCAGGCATGTTCGTCAAATCATCTTTTTAAACTATCACTTTTAATAAATGCATAACTAAAGCATGAAGTGGTAGCATACTGCCATTTGCAATCAGCAGATTTTACATTGAGGTGGCCATAAAATTTCCAACTGACATGGTATTCCTGAAAAAATTATACAGTGTACAAACAATGTTTGGAAATCCAATTTTTGCAAATATGTGTCATTTGCTCATCACCAAGTAAAGTGTTCTGAATTGTTTTGCTCCTATTTAAATCTTTATTTGCATATTTGCATCACACTTCTTATTTTCAAAAAAATGTGTTTTCATAATTCCTGATATATTTTTTTAATATGTGTACTATCCACTTACAGGCTTAATTTAAATATTATGGGGCCGATTACGATGTCGTTCGGAAACTCTTCCGACCGAATCGGTTTCGGAATCGTTTCCGACTGACTCGGGTTCTGCAAGTTCAACTGACCGATTACGATGCCTCTGAACATCGTTCGGTCGGACTCGCATTGACTTCAATGGGAGAGTTTGTTCTGAACGAGAACACAGGCTCCCATTAAAAAAAGGGGTGGTTGGGGAAAACCATGCCCCCTGTGACGGGCACCCCATGGTGCCTGCCACACTATGCATGGTTTAACAGGGGGGTCCCTTGGGTACCTTCACAGACCCCATCCGGAGACCTCAGGTTGAAGGGGGGCCTGCTATGGGCCCCCAAAGTCAGATTCCGACAGCCGCTTCATGTCGGGCAGACCGAGTCGGGATGGCTGTCCGAATCGGTCATCATAATCGCTCGTTCGGAAACCGTGTCTATAGAGCTGTACGAATCGGCTCCGAACGACTCAGGCTGTCCGAATGCCATTCGGAACCGATTCGGACAGCCCGAACGGTTTCTTTGCATCGTAATCAGTCGTTCGGAAAGGTGTCCGATTTGATCGGAAACATAGGTTCCGAATCGGATTTACCGAATCCGAATCCTGTTCGGTGGCTTCCCGGACAGTATCGTAATCGACCCCTAAGTGTTAGGAAAAAAAACGTCGTCTTCAGACAGCTCACTTGACAAAAACCCCTAGCTGTAGTAAGGAAAAGTTAAATAAACTCCATTTTCCAAGCAACAATTAGTAAAAAGACAAATTGACATTTGACCTCTTTCCTTGAACAGACTGCACGTGTCAAGATAAAAACAAGATTTAATGGCATCTTTATTGCTTATTCACTTTCTGAATGAACAGAACACCTGTTCCTTTCCAGCTTAAGTTCACTCGCCAGAATGGACTAGTAGGTTCTAAAAATAGCTCAACCTGATAGAATATGTCTCGACATCGTGAGTGGGCAAGTAGATTTTTCAAGGGCTGCAGAGGTCAAAAGTCAGTTTGTCTTCCTACATTTACTTTTCTTTCTGTGACTGAAGTTAGAGGATTTTCAGTTCACCAGAAACGGCAAGTAGGCCCTAAAAATAGCTCGTCCTGATTAAGTCTGGCTCGCAAAAGCGAGTGGGCGAGTAGATTTTTAGAGCCCTAGTTAGGCTACACAGGTTACCAGCAGTCATCATAACAGATGAATCAATCAATCAGGTGACTTGTAAAGCACGACTACTCACCTGAAAGGGTCTCCAGGCGCTGGTGGAGTGGAGGCTCTGCTGGTCCATGGAAGGCGCTGTGGTTCATTCGAAGAGCCAGGTCTTGAGGTCCCTCCTGAACTTAGGCAGAGATGGTGATTGCCTGAGGTGAAGAGGTAGGGTGTTCTTGGTCTTTGCTGCGCGGTAGAAGAAGGCTCTTCCTATGGCTGTGGTCTTGTGGATATATGGGACTGTGGCCAGGGCCAGGTGGGCGAAGCGGAGGTCTCTGGTGGGTGCGTGGAATGTGAGGTGGTGGTTGAGGTATGCAGGTCCTGCATCATGTAGGGCTTTGAGGAGCTTGAAAGTCAAGTCAATTAGCTTTATTTCGATAACAAGTATCATAAAAGCATCAGACAATCCTTTATAAAAAATACAATCTGTACAGTTAAAAGTTATCATAAAAAACATAACAGATACATGTGGTCAAATCGGTCAAAACATGGTAGCACGTTATTTCATCGTGGTTAAAATATTTCATTTTTTTAGTTAAAAACGGCGGTTTAAAATTGTAATTAAAAAGGATGGTGCTCGATATACCTTGTATAAGTGACAGTGCATAGGAGTTAATTCAAGTGATATTTAGTCGTTCATCTTATGCCCTAGTGTAATCTCCATGGGGCTTGTGATATGAGATTAGGTCGCCCTTCGTAAGGCTCTATGCCTGACTATCCAGGCACAACTTAAAAACTTTGCCACACCGCAAACAAAGAGGGTTCTTGCATCAGATTTTAAGATACGTAAAGCAGCACGATGATCAAGAGTACCTAGTTGTTTGCAGATTGGCTTTAGCCATCTAGACCTCGCCTTTTCGTACGCTGGACATGCAAACATGAGGTGGGCGACAGTCTCCTTCGGTGCCCTACAGCAAGGACAGTCTTCTGTTGTCTGTTTTGGGGGGCGCCATTTAGCAGTAAATTCATGGACCGGGAGCACTCCAAATCTGAATTGGCTGTAAAGCGCCCTGTCTCTTGGTATCTGAATTGTGTCCAAATATGGTTCGAGGCTTCTAGATTGTTTATGCTGGAAGAATTCTTCCGTTAACCTTCCCACATTTGGGTTACTGAGCTCCCGGGTATCAATCCAGGCCCAATAGATACGTTTGAGCTCTGCCTTGCTCGGGGGATTTTGATTGTCCCAGGATTCCTTAAGGCTGAGAGCTGTCAATTTCTTGACATTAGTTATCCAATTAACCCCATGGTTGACGTCTAAACTCATTACTTCTGTAAGTGCTTTGGCATAATTCGTGAGTTCAGTAGTCCGCCTAAGGCGAGCCCAAAAGAGCAGTGGGCGAAGTTTAGCAATATCGCCAAAAGAACGCCTGCCCATATCATACATCAAGGGAGTTAGCGGGACGTTCCGGGGTAGCATAACCAAATCCCTCAAAAACTTGTGCTCTGACCTGCAGATCTCATCAACATTGTCAAATCCCCATAGCTCGGCTCCGTAGAGTGCCGAGCTAACTGCCTTTGCGTCATAAACCGTGAGTGCCGGGGCAACTGGCCTGCTCTGCGATGAGCGGTGTTCTTTGCTCAGTACCCCGTCCGCACGTTTATGGTTTAGGAGCATTTTGTCTAGGTGGGACCTCCATTGCATTTTTTCCGAGAGTCGAATACCGAGATAGTCAGTACCTTTGACTATCTCCAAATGAGTCCCGTCTAGGGCAAGATTGTTTCTGAACGGTTTGTGGGGGTTAAATGTCATGAATTTGGTCTTAGATGTATTTATGACCAGCCCCCGAGAATTACAAAAGGATTGGAATCTGCTCAGTAATTTTTGTAGCCCGGCAGGGGTCTTAGAGATCAGCAGTGTGTCATCCGCAAACAGGAGAGTAGGTACCTTATCGCCCGCCAGGGCCGGGGCATCAGCTGGAACTTCTTGCAAAAAACTAACCACCCCGTTCACGTATAGGGAGAACAGGGTGGGTGCCATCACACAGCCCTGGCGTACTCCCCTGTTTAGTGGAATCCTTTCCGTCAGTTGACCTTGGGACCCCCATCTCACCTGTGCATAATTGCCCTCATGGAGCCGAATCAGAAGTTTGAGGATTAATGGAGGGATACCCATGTCTCCTAGTATATGCCATATCCTTTTCCTGGGGACCATATCAAAGGCAGTCTTTAAATCTATAAAGGCGAGATAAAGGCTACCTCTGCCGATCACAACCACTTTCCAATATATCAAAAGGAGCCTAAAAACCTGGTCCACCGTTCCCGTGTTGACCCTGAATCCCACCTGATATTGGGAGAGGATGTCTTCATCCTCAGCCCAAGATTGGATCCTCTGCAGTAGTACCCTGCCAACTATCTTCTGTATTGCATCAATCAAACTGATTGTTCTGTAGTAGGTAGGGTCCTCTCTGGCTCCCTTCTTAAAGATCGGGACCACCTCCGCCCCCTTCCAGGATTCCGGTACTGGGCAACCATTAGAGATGGAGTTAATAAGAAGCGAAATATACCGGGCCCAATTTCGGGGGTCTGCAAGGAACAGGTCTCCTGGGAGACCGTCTGGTCCCGGGGCTTTGGCGGGAACTATCCTACTTATGGCAGATTCTACTTCAACCAATGAGAAAGGTTCACTGTTGCTACCCTCAGAGGGAGTTAGGGAGTGATCGCATGGCCTTTCCATGCATTCGTCATCAGACCCAAAATAAAGTTTCCCAAAATGGTCGTACCAGTCCTGGCATGAGATATGATTAGGATTTGATCTGGATCCCTCTTGTCTAACGAGATTCCAGAAGAGATTGGTATCCCTTGCTGCGCTGGCGTCCTTTAGATCCTGCCAGCGGGTCTCATCCCATTTCAGCTTTGCTTGAAGCAAAGCCGCTCTATAATCTTTCCTTGCGGATTTTATCACAGGGCAGTTCTTGCTATTAACTGCTGCAGCTAATGCCTGCCTCTTAAGTCTACAATCCTTAGTGTACCATGTCTGCCTGCTCTTGGATTGCACACCAGATTTACTATGCTTGTTGGGCGCTTTAAAGTATACACCTATCTGTTCAATTGTGCGCGAGTGGATAGTAGGGACATTTGTGAGCCCGTCTACACTTTTTATTGCTTCCTGTAGCTCTAAGGTGTTCTTGCTCAATACTTGCCTAATGCCATCTATTTTTGAGTCTTGTACAGCAACCCTGCGCCAATTGAGGAACCTTCTACAACTTGAGGGGACCACCTCTTTAGTTAAGGATAACATGTGGGTGCTTGAAGGAGGACAGGGGAGGGCCCATGGAGTCTTCATGGTCACGCAGAGAGGATTGTGGTCACTATCAGTTGTATTACCCACTACCATATCTATTACATTTCCCCATAGCCTTACGTCTAACATGACGTAGTCGATGCGGGAAGGGCAGCTGGCTCTATTGCAAGTATTGGCCCCCTGAGCGTTTGATATGGTTCTACCATTTGTTGCCCTCAGGCTAAATTCCAGGGTAAGTGCATTGAGTTGGATTGCTATCTGCGACCATCTTTTAACAGGGGGTATGCTTAATGGGGGAACGGACCATTTTCTGTCATCTTCCTCGACCCGAGCATATCCTCTGTGCTTAAAGGCTCGAAGGTACAATTAAAGTCTCCTGCAACCACAACTCTAGAGTGGGACAAGCAACTAGATAGACCTTGTTCCAATAGCGTGACAATAATAGAAGGTTTACGCCCTGGAGTCCCCCTTATATAAACATTGAATACGTCGAGCAATTCGCCCCCCCTTGGACCCTTGATAGTGAGCCTCATGATGTCAGGACTCATGCTTTGTTGTACAGTAATTCTGCAATCCAAGGCGATGTTAACCCAGATGGTCAACCCTCCCGAAGGGCGCCCTTTCCCTATGGTGGTAGCTGGTGAGTAAAAACAGCTATAGCCCGATTTGTGTAAAGGAACCAAACTCCAAGTTTCCTGGAAAACACAAATGTCAAAGCCCTCTATCAGTTCGTTCCAGTGGGGCAATGATAATTTGCTGCTGAGCCCGGCAACATTCCAGGAAATGATCTTTAACTGTTGAGGGAAAACTGAATCATGGATTGTGTCTGTATTAGGAATGTGTTGGCAGGGAGACGCTAGGGCTGATGACGAGACAAGGAGATCAGAGGCTATTGGGGGATTAGCCTCGTGAGCCCTCATGATATCCATGAGGTGGTAGTTTTGGGCAACAGTTTCTGAGCTATTTGTCAGTGGCTCGGGAGCTTGAAAGTTATTCTTCTGTTGACTGGGAGCCAGTGGAAGTCTTTCAGGTGGCTGGCGATGTGGCTGTGGCGGGGGATTTTGAGGATGAGTCTGGCGGAGGCGTTCTGGATGTTCTGAGGTTTCTTGATGAGTTTCTGGGTGTTGCCAGCGTAGAGTGCGTTGCCGTATTCTGCCACTGACAAGTGCGTGGGTGACCGTCTTTCTGGACTCGGTGGGGATCCATTTGAAGATCTTTCGGAGCAGGCGTAGCGTGTGGAAGCAGGATGATGAGACGGCGTTGATCTGGCAGTTCATGGTGAGCGATGGAGTCCAGGATGATGCCGAGGTTTCGTGTGTGGTCTGTGGGTGTGTGGGGGTTCCAAGTGTTGCGGGCCACCAGGAGTCGTCCCAGGCTGATGGGCTGGAGCCCATGATGAGGTCTTCTATGAGTTGACCTTGAGGCAGCTCTTCTTCATCCAGGTGGCGACAGCCTTCATTCCGTCATGGAAGCTGTTCTTGGCAACTGTGGGTTTGTTGGTCAAGATCAAGAAAAACCCATAATATATATCAGTCGGAAGCTGTTTCCCCGAGAAAAAAAGTATACTGTAGTGGAGAAGGAATCCCTAGCCATTAAGTGGGCCATTGACTCTCTCAGATACTACCTTGATGGCAGGGAATTCACCCTGTACAACGATCACGCCCCACAAGAATGGCTCTCCCAAAACAAGGGACATAATGACAGAATATTGCGTTGGTTTCTGGCCTTACAACCCTTTCAGTTCACCTCCCAGCATAGAAAGGGGAAAGAACAGACAAACACCGACTATCTATCTAGATACCACTTAGAGTGGTTTCTTGCAAGCAAGAAAGTTAGGGAAGGGGGATGTGGGAGAGAGCTCAACACTGCCCGCCTCATACCTGGCATAGATCCACCGCCGACGGCCCGGACGGCATCCCGAACATGGAGAGGGAACGAAAGAGTTAAACCCTTCCCAATCTCTCCCATGCAGGAAGAAGGAGGGGTTCAACCGAGAGAGCACCTATCAGCAACCCCACGAGGAGGAGAAGAAGACATCGCCCCGGAACCGGTCGCGTCGAAGCTGGAGGTTGAGAGGTGGGACCATGGAGCACTGGAGGACGCCGAGGAAGAGGGCCCTTGTGAGACACTGACGAACAGAAGAGCTGAACGGGAAGGACATCCCATGACCGAAGAAGAGTTGATTGAGGAGTGGAGCGAGGACCGGTCGGTCCACCCCAGGAGGAGCGCGACAGCTGCCGCAACTCCGGAGAGTTGCGACATGGGCAGTGAGTGACCAGGGACACTTTAAACAATAAAAACCGGGAAGGAAGGGAGCGGGGTGGTGGATACACCTGTGGGGACCTGGGGAAACACCGTTGGGGGAAGAGGGAGAGGGGTAAGGAAGGAAGACTACGAGGGGGGAGAAGTCGGGCAGACTTGCGCACCTGAGTACAACACACACCTGAGCAGAAACAGGCACGTTATTTAATCGAGAGCACCACCATGCATAGTAAATAAATACCTGACATAATCTGCCTCTCTTGTTGGGCTCAGTCAGAACAGCACACCCTCGAATCCCAGAAACAGAGGGCAGGGTCCTAGAAAGCCCTGCAGGAAACTTTAAGAAGGAGTTTTTTGCTTTGTTTGTTCTCTTATATTTTGTGTTGTATGACCTTGTCTGGCACCGTGTGGGGGAGTTGTCTACAGCTATCTTTGCTGCCTACTATTCCAATGTGTGAGTGAGAAGGAGAAGACCACCCCCTGACAAGACCAAACCCCCCCTTTCAACACTCCCCACCAATCACCCCTCCTTCCAGAGTGTGTGAAGTTTACTCAAGACACCTGTTGGGTGTGGTGAAGGGTGCTATCATAGACCTAAATAAATCAGCTAAGTCCTTCTGTCTTCTTCTCCAGAGTATCCTGGGGTTCCTCCACCTGGAAGAAGGAGCCAAGGGACAAAAGAAAAAAGAGTGAACAAGCCGAAGAATTCCGGAATCCAGAGAGAGGGAACCATTATACAGATCCTGTATTAACTCTGATCAGCGAATAAAAGGCAAACTTGCGGTGTTATTTAACACATGTTTTGTACTGACCCCGTAGAATTGGCATTTACCGATTGTGCAAATTTGTTATTTTTAACCACCCAACTCATAATCAAGGCCTATGTGTCAGATGGAAGCACAGTCAGCAAAAGACACTGTGGCCCTGATTCCAAGTTTGTCAGAATCCAGGTGGAAATAATAGTGAAGGAGTGTGTCTCTGAACATGACAAGCTCTTTGGACGAACACCCATGTCAGTTCCAGAGACAAGTAAAAAAAAGTGGACAAGCATCCAAAAACACATTAATGCTGTGGTAGTCACAAAGAGGTTGGTGGAAGAGATCAGGAAGAGCTGATATGACCTGTGTTCCCACACCAAGGAGAAGGTAGCATCCAGAAGGTAGGAGGCTGCAGCTATAGGTGGAGGCCCAAGCATAGAGCCACCACCTAACCCTATAGAAGTGTTAATAGAGTCAACATTCCAGCCTCAAGCCACCTCTGGAGTATTGAATATAGACACTTCAGTCTCTGTATCTGATGCTCCTGGTTATTTGTATAGTACTTTTATAAATATATGTAGATTAAACACTAGTTTTAAAGCTTGTAAAAACGAAGTTTTCATAAAATGTTATTTTGAAATACTGAAAGAAGTATTTCCAAAGAAAGATGCAATAAAAATTGAGAAACTATTATAGTTTAGGTTTTCATAGTGTTCAAAACAATGCATTCTGGGTAATGTAGGCCATTTGCTTAACACCAAGACTTAAATACAACATTTTTATCTTTACATTTCTACCTTGAGGGCCTATTTAAAATACCTTAATAATGAAGCAAATATGTTTGGCTTAAAACTCAACCATGAAATTAAACAGTAATGTTGTTATTGATTCAGTATATATAATTTTTAAAACATATTAATCCTCTAAATTAAATTAATATTTTCACTGTCTTTTGACCTACAACAGCTCAACCTGCTCATACACCACAATCCGAAACAGGATGTTGGTGACGCATCCTGTTACACAGAAGCAGATACTGTGATCACCATCCCAATAGAGACTGAAACTCCACCAATTAGTCAACACACCACACTTACGTTAAGAGACCCAACTACAACTATCACCTCCTCTGCAGTACCTCAACAACAACCAACACTATCCTTTTCTATTTTAGGAAGAGAGCAAAGAGCTTTAAGGCCTATTGTAAGGTTCAGAATGTGAGAAGTACGAGAAAGCCAGTGCTTAATTTGTGCCAGTGGTTTCCGGTACTCAGCACCGGCACTTGTTTCACGTGGCAGGTCTATACGATTTTTCTCCCCTGGGTAATAGGCCCGGTAATTATTACGAATTAATTCCGGTTCTCCTTCTGTGGTTGCCTGGTATGTCCTCACAGAAAGGCCCACCCTGTTCCAGGCGTATCATCATGGAGACGACTGCGGATAAAAATTTGGTTTCGGTTGGGAGCTGCTGAATTATTTTCAGTGGCTAAAGCAGCCTTGCGTGACATTACGGGACTGGTTTGTTTGAGCAGCTGGAGTAGCTTAACGGCCCTCCTAGCCAGGCGCCTGACGTCATGGCAGAGGATGGCCTGCTCGGGACCCCATCTCTGGCCAGAGGAAAGGTATGTATGCTGGCATGGGTGGGCTTCCTAGGGGGTGCAGCTGCGCAAGGGCTGTTGACTGATCTCTCCTCCACTACTATGGCATTGACCATTAGGGAGGGAGGGATGGGGGACGACTTGCTGGAAACCCCACCCTCTCCACTGAAGAGGGTGACAGGTTTGGAAGGGCAGTCCCGGGCAAAGCAGGTTGTGATGTTTGTGTCTCCTCGCACCTCCAGGGAGCAGTTTTGCTAATGAAAGCCCTCTAGGGTTTTTAGTGGTGTCCAGTTCCAACTCATGGAGGCCACAGGCTACTCTTTACTGTGGCTTAACCGTTTGTTGTTTTCGTATTTTTTCCGTATTCTTAGGCTATGGAGCTTGGAGCCAGTCGATCAACTTCCTCTGCTTTGCCCAAGCACAAGAGTTTCCTCTCTTCCTCGGAGATCCTGTCCGCTTCTCTTGGTATCAATACTGCTCCTGTCTGAAGCCCTTCACCAACCCTGTGATGGGGTTACCTATGCTTTCTCGTGACTACTGAGGGAACCTGTATTTTTTAGATGTCTGTGTGCATATTTTATTTTCGGTGCTGGAATGAAGATTTCATGGGTCAATGTACGTCTTGTTTTTTTTTTTACTTCCTACAGAATCGGCGGTTCTGTGGCTAACAACTGTCTGTTGCTAAATACGTAATGATAATGTAGCCCATTTTTATATAGTGTCACTATGTATTTTTCTTTACTCCACATGATTGTGTTAGTAAATAACTTGGATTAAAAACACCTGCTAGAGTTCCTTTTGTGCTCCTGCAGGATACAGGCAGCAATAAAAATGTCAAGATAACGCTGCACACTGGTGGTTACATGTTATGTTCCTGCTGGAGAGAGATCGGAGTTTTGTCTAGTGATAGTTTTGACTGCAGTGCAGAGGGTTAATGTGCCTTCTGCAAAGAACGTCCACCGTGCAGATTACAGAACTGTATTTATATGGATAGGTCAGTGGGTTTCTGTTTTTGTCACAGAGATCCTTTTGTTACTCGCTGTTCATAAATTACAATCCTAATATAGCACAGGCAGCAGACTCAGTTGAAGTTTGTGATTTATTAGTTCAAAAGTGCATGTGGAAGGGGGGCGTGGTCTGACGCCAGGCAAGATGGCAGCTGGCTAGCGCCGCTCCGCCGGACACCCGAGGACTTTCGCACTGACAGGCGGCGTCTGCGACCTGTCACCTACGGAAATGCTAGGACTCTTTTTGTGAGCATTTCTGGAATCCAGCGGCATCCTTGTTACTCGCGGTGAGCCTGTGTAACGCTTCTTCTGTCTCAAGATGTGCGGCGCGTCTCCGTGACTGGAGTCGCGACCGCCATTTTGTTTTTCTACAAAGCATACGCACCACAGGCATCGCTGCACTTCTCTTCATCCCGGCAGAACTTTATTATAATTTCATTACGCTACAATGTATACCCGCTCAACTGTACCGGAAGCCAAGGATATTTTTACTGCCTCTTAGGCACTTTGACACGTTGTGCAGTCGCGGTAAGTCCGTAGAACGCTTCACCATAATTAAATGTGCGGCGCGTCACCGTGACTGGTTTCGCGTCCGCCATTTTACCTGCATTTTTCAAAGCGTTTTCCAGGCACCGCTGCTTACTTTCTATTGTCAGAGGCTGTTTGTTTTCTTTTCTAGTTCTATACTCATTCAGCAAAGATCTTTTGCTTCAAGGCTCCTGCTACCTTTGGTACTCCTTTTTTCACATGATATTATTGAGGCTTTTATTATCTCTTGATGCCTCTGCTATTTTTGCTGCCTCATACCATTTAATCACATTTTACAAACGCAAGCGTTTCGTATAACGCTTTACTTCAGATAAATGTGTGCCGCATCTCCACATATGGTTTTATAATTGGCACTATTTGATGCGTTGTTGACATTACTGCATACTCTCTCCTGATAGAGGCGTTTTACATTACTTTTTTCATTCGTCAGTGGACTTTTGCTTAATTACTACTGCTGCCTTGGATACCCCTGTTTCCTGCTTGACACCACTGTTGCTTTTGTTGCTTCTTCTACGAATAACATTTATCCTGGATTTGTAGCCAAATTTGTTAACACTATACTTTTTTGTGACTCGGCAAACCTTTAACAAATCACATATGTCTATGGGGAGAATTAAATCCAGCAGAGGTGCGGTTTCTACATCCATCCCATCTCCACACCCTAAACCTAATACAGTACATAACTCGAACCCTTTTTCAGTACTACAGGACAACATGGAGGACTTAGAGCAAACTACTTCTTCCCAATTTTCTGATGCGGCGACCATTATGCCTTCACATACTGCTCCTATTTCACAACCCACCCCATCAAATGGAAAAAATTTACCTAAAGTTCTTACCACCTCTGTATTAACATCTACTAAGAGAATCAAAAAAAGATCCTCCTTCTCCAGCTACTTCTCCGCCGCCAACTTCTTTGGAACTATTATTGGATGAGATTAGAGCACTCAAACCTCATATGGAACAAACAAACATCCGCTTGCAAGCTTTAGAGGATAAATGGTCTACCTTAGACAGCAAAATTAATACAATGGAACATCAAATAGAATCTTTACAAATTTCCTCTCAGCAACTTCGTCCTATGAAATCAGAAATTCTACAACTACAGAAGCAAGTGGAGAACCTTGAGAATCGAAATAGACGTAACAACCTACGTATTTATGGTCTAGCTGAAGGCCTAGAAGGATCTAATCCTATCTCATTTATTCAATCCTTTTTACCGCAAGTTCTGGAATTTCCGGATTCTCCAAAGTTAAACATACAACGAGCTCACAGACTTGGTCGCTCTCCTCAAAACCAATCATCTCAACGTAAACCTAGAGGTGTAATACTATATTTTCTAGAATATACAGATTTGCTGAAAGTCTTACAAGCAGCCAAAACTAAACGTCGCATCACATGGCAAGATTCCCAATTATTCTTTTCACAGGACTATGCAAAAGTCACAGCAGACAAAAAGAAAGCTTTTCTATCAATGCGCCCTGCTCTGCGTAATCTAAATGCCAGATATGGTTTGATTCACCCGTGCCTTTTTAAAGTGACTTATAAAAATAAAACAACAACATACGAAGATCCAGGCTTGCTTCAACAATTTCTTGATGAATGCAGAGACGACTCCATGGATTTAGCAGGACCGTCGTCCATTTGAATCTTTTTTCTCTTTCTTTGCTGAAGATTATTGTGTTTCTTACAATGTTCCTAAGATTTATTTTGAGTAATTAATCTCCTTATGTTTCTCTCCTACCAGGTGCCGTTCTCCTGCCCTACCATTTGTTTTATAGTCTGTTTTTCATTGAAATCCTCCTCGTGGTTCCTCCCGGAGTTTCGTCACTGGCTGTTCGTCTTCCCCCTGTGGCCTCAACACCCTCCACCCATGTTTGAGTCTTTAGTACGTTTTATTGGTTTCTGTTTGTTCTTTCTATTTCCTCTTCACCTTTTTCTTCTATTATTTCTCTCTTCTCTTTTTCCTATTCTTCTCTCTTTTCTCTCTCCTTTTCACTACTCTCAATTCATATCTTGCTCTCTTATTTTTAGAATACTTCTTTTCTTGCTTCAAGATAGTTAAATTTTTTTCTGTTAGCTTGTTTTGCTGTAATAAGATACAATGTTCCATATTTATTTTATACAGTTGATTAATGACATTACGTGTTACTTCATGGAATGTTAAAGGTTAGGGTTCGCCTATTAAAAGGCAAAGTTATTTCCCATTTGTCTAATCTTAAGACCGATATTGTATTCCTACAAGAGTCCCATTTAATTGCTTCAGAAGTTCTTAAACTCAAACGACAATGGGTAGGACATGTTTTTTCCTCCCCAGGTACTAGTAAGAGAAATGGGACCGTGATTCTCTGTCATAAAAGACTTAAAATACTACTTCTCTCTATAGACACTGATGACGAAGGCCGTTGGTTAATTCTTCATCTTAAAGTCAACAATATACCTATTACTTTATTTAATGTATATGCTCCTACTAAACCCGATAATTTTTGGCCACATATTTCTACTCTTTTGATGTCCATATCTACACCATATGTTATTTTTGGAGGTGACTGTAATCTAATTATTGATCCATATATTGACCGCACTTCCAAATCACCTTTCGTTTCTTCCCCAATGCATCAACATTTCACCACCTTGATCTCTCATAGATCTCTTGTTGATTCCTGGAGATTTTGTAATCCACAACTCCGTGAATATACTCTTTCTCACCCACTCACCTATCACAATCACGCATTGACTATTTGTTTTTAAGGCACTAACTCAATCTGTATTAAAAGCGGATATTGGCTCTATATTGATCTCAGACCATGCCCCTGTAATATTAGACTTGGAATTACTTCCAGTTAATGTCACCAATAAAAGATGGTGTTTCAATACTTCTTTGCTGGCTGATCAAGCTTTTACTTCTTCCTTTGAGGATTTTATAACTGACTTTTTAAACGTAATATAGATTCTGTGTCTTCTTTCTCTACAATCTGGGATGCTTTCAAAGCCTCTGTTAGAGACTTTATTATTTCATATGTTGCACACAAGAAACATAAAAATTCTCAGAAGGCAAATGACATTCTTAAAAATATTAAATTACTAGAGTCAATCTACACAGTAACTAATTCCCAGGCTGATCTTAATAACCTTATTAAGGAGAAATTTAAGTATAACAAGTTATCAACAGAAAATGCTTCTGCTTATCTCCTTCGTGGGAGCGCTCGTTACTATGGCAGCCAAAATAAAGCAGGCAAACTACTTGCCTCATATCTTAAAATCAAGAAGGAACGTACTAATATTGATTATGTTTTAAACTCTAACTCCTCTCCTGTAACCAAAAATTTAGAGATTTTGGGAGAATTTAAAAAATACTATACCTCTTTGTATACCCCTGAATCTATCCCAGACCCCATAGACATACAAAATTATCTTACTTCAATAGAAAAGCAATTTCCATTAGATATAGATTTCTCGACCCTGGAGCGTGATATCTCTACAAAAGATATTTCCCATGCATTAAAACTTTTAAAAATAGGGAAAGCCCCTGGCCCAGATGGTTTCCCTGTAGAATTTTACTCTAATTTTTCCAAATCCCTACTTCCTTATCTTCTTTCTTTGTTCTCACATTTTATTTCCTCTAATGCTTCCAATGGTTCTTTTCAAGATGCCCTTATATGCTTAATCCCTAAAGAAGGAAGAGACCCTCATCTTTGTAAAAATTACAGATTAATTTCATTAGTTAACTCTGATTACAAACTATTTGCTAAAATTCTTGCTCTTCGTTTAGAACCCCTTTTACAATCCCTTATTTGTAAAGAACAATCTGGCTTCATTAAAGGTCGAAATATCGCAGATAATACCAGAACTTTCTTTAACATATTACATAAATCCAATAAATATCTTAATTCGCTTACAGCTATTTCTCTTGACGCAGAAAAAGCCTTTGACCGTATGGACTGGTCTTTTATTTTTCATACTTTATCCTGGTTTGGCTTTGGTCCCAAGTTTATCTCTCATGTCTCCTTATTATATACTTCACCCAAAGCCTCTATATTTGCTAATGGGTCCATCTCTACCTCCTTCCTGCTACAGAGAGGAGTACGACAGGGATGTCCCCTCTCCCCTCTTCTATTTATTCTTACTTTAGAACCCTTTCTTGCAAAAATTAAACAAAATCCTAAAATACATGGTTTTCAACAAGATAATCTTCATGTTAAAATGAGTGTTTATGCAGACGATATTTTGTTGTATATGTCTCATCCAGAACAATCTCTCCCAGTTTTCTCTGCTGAAGTAAATGCTTTTTCTTCAATTTGTGGATATAAATTGAACCATGATAAATGTGAAGTTCTCCCCCTTAATATTTTATGTTTTAAGCAAGACTTTATCTCTACTAACTTCTCATGGAATCCCCAAAAGATTAAATCCTTAGGTCTTTGGTTCGCTCCCTCTATCAAGCAAACTTTATCCCTAAATATGTCTCATGTCCTCTCCACAATATCTTTATCGATCTCTAAATGGCATCCTCTATATTTATCTTGGTGGGGGAGACTTGATACTATTAAAATGATGCTCGCTCCTGTTATTTTCTATTTGATCTCTGCTATCCCTCTTAGTTTTCCCTCTCATTTTTTCAAGAAAATAAATTCTATTTTATCTACATTCTTATGGAATAAAAAGAAGGCACGCCTATCCCTAACCATGCTTAAGCGTCCTAAGTCACAAGGTGGAGTCAATTTCCCAGATTTCCGTCTTTATCACACTGCTTTTCTTCTTAAGCAACTTTCTAACTCCCTTAACCAATCCATATCTAATCCCTCTCCATTGTGGAAAGATATTGAACTTTCTTTCATGTCTCCTTTCTCTTTTACCGAATCTTTTACTTTTACTCATAAAACCCGATTTTTATCTTCTCCTATCTATAAAACTTCCCATCCGCTATTTCACTCCTTTCTGATTTCACATCTCTCTTGCAAAGATCAGTTTCTTAATTCATCCATCTGGCATAATCGCCTCCTTAAAATTAACAATAAGCCAATTTTTTGGAAAACTTGGCGAGACAAAGGTCTCCTTTAGATTCATCAACTTTATTCCAATTATACTTTTCTCACTTTTTCTGACGCACAATCTCTTTACAAATTGCCAAAATCTTTCTCTACTAAATTTAAATTATTGATCCACAATCTTTCAATTTCCTTATCTTCAATATCTTCTACACCACCCTCTTCAATACCTTACCGTAATATTCTTCCTGTTCTAAGCACCCAACCTAACGCTTCCTCTTTATATAAGATTCTCACTGCCCTTCCCGTAGATAGACCTAAAACTAACATAGAACTCCAATGGGAACGTGACTTTCATATAACATGGTCTACTGCTTTTTGGGATAAAATATGGTTAAAACTCCGTAAGACTTCGAGATCAGCAAGTACGACACAAACGCTTTTCTTTATTTATAACTGACTTATGTTTACCCCATTGACCCTACATAAATTTAATTCTACATCCTCCCCAAATTGCTGGTCTTGTAATAATCCTCGGGCCGATTTATTTCACATGCTTTTTTCTTGTCCGTTGACTCATCAATTTTGGTTAAAGGTGTGGTCTCAGATCAATATACTCTTTCATACCCACTTCCCTTTTTCACCAATGGACATTTTTCTAGGCACCCTTTCTTAACACTGGCTCCCCCTTTCTTATTCCACGGATGTTGTTGACTTATTAATTGCAATTGCTTTCCAACAAATAACAAAAAATTGGAATCAATCTGCGCAACTTTCTTTTCAGGCTTGGTGGTATAGTGTCTGCTATAATCATCGACTAGATCTTGCATATGTTTCACCTATGTCTTTACTTTTGAAGAGAGAACATATTTGGTCCCCGGTCACTATTTTCCTTGACACATCTGCACAAAAATCTTCCCGTCATCACCCTCGAATAGAAGAAGTTCCCAAGCCTCCATGAAATATTTTTTACTGTTATATTATGTGTTTTATTACTTATTGTTATACAATTTCCTTTCCCCCTTTCCCCTCTTTAAAGCATTATTACAGCTATTACATTTTATAAAGGATGATATTTCTTTATAGTATACTGAGTTTTTCCTATGATTGATCACACATTTACCATGTTATTATTGTATCTTTTTTATTTTATTTTTCTCTTCTTTTTCTTCTTTTCTTTCCACAGTCGTCATAATTCTTTTTTCTAAAATGCAACTATTTGATCTCTCTTACACTTTCTTTTCAATCTAGGTTATTAACTCAATTATTGTTAATCGATATTCTGTAACTTTATTTGATTGTGTACACTTGGTTGCATTTTTTTCAAAAATAAAGCTCTTTGTTTAAACTAAAAAAAGTGCACGTGGAAGCCTCTCAATGGAGTTGAATGTCTGACTTCATTTTGACATAGGTGGCAGCGGGATTTTGTGACTTATAGCCTGATCATGTAATAGAACTATTTGTTTGAAGCATGAGAGCCTGATTCTCCATCAAAGCTTAATCCCAATGGTATAACTGAGACTTTATTATCTTTTATCAGGAATACCTATTGTGATGCCACAAACATCTTTTGATGGCATAAAACCTTAACACAGTTAAAGAATCGCTATTGTGTGTCTTGGACAGCACAGCTATGCATTGATGAGACAGGCCAAGAATGATACAGCCTTGTCACCCCTCAACTTTACATAATTAATTACTGTATATTTAATAAAGCAGTGGTATACTGTTTTCTTGCTCTCCCACAGTATCTGCTTTTCTTCCTTCCCTTCACACCTCACTCCTCACCTTGTCTCCATTCTTCCTTCACTTTCTGCCCTATGTCCGGATTTTGCCGCCTCCCTTCATGAACTGTTTTTAATTTTTCACCTTCTCATCTTTCCCTTCCACTCTCCTTTCTTGCGCTCCCCGCTGTCTGCTCTACTTCCCTCGCCATTCTCTTTCCACTTTTCATTCTCATGTTCCACTCCCAATATCTGCTTTCCCCACTTCTCTTCACATTCTTTGTCTACCGTATCTATCTTTGCCTTCAGACATCTCCTCCTTCCTCTCCCTTTTATGTTTTTACTTCTTGCACATATCTTTATATCCACTCCAGGAATCAGTGTTTGATCTCTGGGTCATAAATTGAAATCTTGGTGTGGGCACTCAGTCTTTCATCTTTCTGAGGTCGATAAAATTAGTGCCATTGACCTGGATAATAACATTTTTAATGTGGTGTCAAGGCCCCCCTCTGGTGAATATGTGCTTGACAGACATATATGGTGTGTTAAGGACATAGAAAAGTATTTTAATCTTTTGTTTTTCAATATTACACTGTCATTATTGCCTCTGTCCCTTAACCCAGTGCCTTTCCCCTGACCTCCTTTCTTTCCTTAGTCCCATCTTTCTTCTTTCCTTTTTTCTCTAAGCACCTCCAGCTAGGACTCCTTTCCTCTTTCCATTCTTGCTTCCTTACACCCCCATCCTTCCTCCCCGCTGCATTTCTTTCTTCTTCCTCCATTTGTTCTTTACTTTTTTTTTTCCTGCTCATTCCTTCATCCATTCGTTAATTTCTTCCTTTCTTATCCTCAACCCTTCCTTCTGCTTTTCTTCCTCCTATCCTTTATTCTATTCATCCATCACACATCGTTCACTTCCTTTCTCCCTCTATTCCTTCATTTCTTCTTTTCATATTTTTTTCTTCTTTCACCCATTACTCATTTATTTCCTCACTCCAGTACTCCCCTTCCTGCCTGCATTTGTTGCTGCCTTCTTTAATGTATTCCTTCCTTTCTTTTAAACAGCACAGTACAAGCACATTCTCTTTAGTTTGCAAAGCTCCCTCAAGTCCTCAAATGACCTTCCCTAAAGCTACATTTTGAGATTTACACACATTCTCTTGATTTGAGTTCACTTTTAAGTTGTTGTCAAAGGCTTCCCTCCATATGCTACATTATGTTATGTTGTATTGATTAGTATAGTACACTAAGCACCTGAGAGGGTTTCCAGGCGCTTGGGCTGGTTGTAGGTGTGAGGTCCCCAAGGTGCTTATGTTAAGAGCCAGGTCTTACTAAACACACACTCCCACCAGGTACAGCACAGGCATCGTCAGTGCACACATTTTCTTGCATAAGTCCTTGCATGAATTATCTTGGCAGAAGTCTGTCCACAGACAGACTCATGCACACGTCTATTAACAATGAAACAGAGAGGGAAAAACCTGCATGAATGCATTTTGCGACTGTCTTCCTGAAGTCAATTAACATACATTAGGCTCTTTATTATATGGTAGTAAGAGGCTAGTGTCTGCGTAGTTCATTGACCTGATGTATATTTTTACTGTTCCATGATTCACATGTTTTTTAATGTGTAGACATTTGAGTCTGAGCAGAGTTTTGGTTCCGATGCAATTTTTATCACAGGCTTGCAGCGCCATGACTAATTAATTTCCAGTTTCTAATAAGGTGGCTGGTGTCTACCCACATACTGATTTTTTTTTTTTTTTGCTACAGTGTTATTTAAGTGGCATTAAAAATAATTTCAGTTTCATTACATTTAAAAAAAAATAGAGGAAAAGAAGTAAATCGTTTGAGTGGCCTACATGTGCTTATATAGGGACAGGAGTTGCTGCACCCAAGTGTCATGCAATTAGGCAACAATGTCTTTAGCGATGCTAATGATTATACTGTGAATACAGGAGCAATATCCCACTAAAACAGCCTAATATGTAAAACTCTAATATCTAATGCCTTATATCGAATATCTAAAACCTTAATGGGTCTCTGAGTAGCTCAGGAGCTACTGGTAGCACACCAGCACCCTCACAGTAGCTCTCAGGAGTGATGTCAAGCCCAATATCTCTTTCCGAGAATATGTGCTGCTAAAGGCGGCAGTGGTGCTACTTTTAACACCCTTAGAGTGATAGACAACCAATCTAATGGCAGGGCATCATGATTGCAGTCAAACACACACTTTGTGGGTCTATGGGGTCTGCCACATGACCAATTGCAACCACGCTCAATGACAAGCAGATTGACCATGTTTTAGGCCCTGCTCTATGAATTACATGACATGTGAATGAACAATGCACCATGAGAGAAGAGTGCTAGCAGTAGCCTGAGCAGCAGCCAGTGCTGACCCATAGAAGTGTGTGACTGCAGGAGCCAGAGTGAACATGTGTTAGTTGGGTGCATAATCAGCCCAAGAGCTGAGGAGAGCATAGTATGGATCGAGAGCAGAGAAAGTAAGAACCTCATCTACATTCATTTATGTGTGTGTCTGTGTGACAATGTGTCCCTCCGTAATAAATAGTGTTGCTCCCTGGACACTGCGCCTGGTTCAAGGACAGCCAAAAGTGTATTTTGGCCCCTTTCAAAAAGGTTTCACCTCTGGCACAACTGTGTCTGTTCATAGCATAATAGTACCAATTGCATATTAATTTCATCCTTGACTATTTTGGGCATTCTTGATCAAGTTGTGGCATACTGGCAGCTGTCAAGAGTATGACTGGCCATCCCTAAACCATCCCTGACACAATGGTGGCTGCACCTTGCATAATAATGGCCATGAATGATATATGGTGGGCATCCTGGTCGTTAAGGAGTCCATCTTTGGCACAATGATGGCTCTGGAATAGTGTAGGGCATTTTTGACATAATACAGCCATCCTTGGTGTTATCGTGAGCATCCATGACCTATGATTGTAATCCCTGGGGGACTTGAGGTCTATGTGAGGCATTTGTACATGCGAGTACTCGAAAGCTGCAAGCTGACTGTGAGTTTCCTATAAAGGAAAACTGCTATTTTAAAAGCAAAAATTATGTATTTTTTCAGAAAAAGTTTTTCTTCTGGGAATGTCAGTTTGTTTGCCCAAAATGGAAAGTGGTAGACACGTATGTGTATTTTCAGAAACTGATTTGCTGATGACGACAAAAGGTTGCAACTCCAAAACATATTTAAAGTTGATAGCTGAATGATAATTGAAGCTGAGTTAGGGACACTTATTGATGTGGTTATGTCATTTGTGCCAGAGGGCATGTAATGATTTGACTGTTACTTCAGTAGTCATGTGGAGTCATTCAATATTGATAAGCTTTTTCCTGGTATTTCTTCTGGTAACCTTGCCTGGAATGCTTGGCTGGTCACTACTGATAATCCTGTTTACGGTGGTCATATTGTAACATTAACATATGTGGTCACTGTTTGTACTGTGAAAAAATCTCTTAGTAGCTCAGGAGGACTTTCGTTTAGCAGAAGTAGCTCTCACTATGTAAAAGGTTGGAGACCTGCTGTACGTTAATGTAGGTTCCGAGCGGTATGGGCAGTGGCAAGTCCACCCCTGGTGGGTGATAATCGATGCTAAAACCCTAATATCTAATATCTATTCCCCTAATATCTCATATCTAATACCTAATATCTAATATCTAAAATCCTAAAATCTGTACTTTAATGTAGGTTCCAAGCGGAATGACAGTGGCAAGTCCACCCCTGGTGGGTGATAATCGATTCTTTTATATTCTCAGGTGTCTGAGTGGCTGCTTTCAGAGTCTCTGTGCAGGGCATGGAAACAAACGGTGGGTGGGTGCCCAAGTGCGCAGCTTAGAGGGAAGAGTGGTGGCAACAGCCATTTCTACTTCTTTGTCTGCACCTGCTGGTGGCAAGAGATTAATGATAAGCAAACAAACTGAGAATCTTCACATGATTCAATATAATGTGGATGGTTGCAGTTCAGTTCTGCAGTATGGTACGGACTTACTTTTCCTATGGCAGACCCTATTATGGGATCATTGGGTGGGCCATATAGAAGTCTATAGGTTGAAGTAAATGATCAGTTTATGGATGATTTGTATGATAATGATACAGACTATGCTGAGATGATGCTGCCAGCTCCCCTAAAAAGCAGAAAGTGACTGATAAACCGCAAACAGTGGTTTTGGAAGCGAAAGGTAACCCTGTTTCCCACCCAGAGATTGTGACACCTGAATTCTGCTGGGTGGTTTCCTCCCTTTTGTAGATTAGTAGGTAAAATCTAGAACTAGAATCGGAATTCTGATTGAAAGAGCAACAAGTTCCAAAATGAGGCTAGACTGATTATTTCAGACATTGCAGCTGTATTCCCGATTTTAGATGCTAAAATTATCACTTTAATAATCCCTGAAGGGGTGTGGATAGAGCCTGGTCATCAAGCCAAGATAAAATGTTGGACACCTTGGGCCCATTGAAAAACATTTTGTGCCTAGTTGAGCAAGCTAAAAATACAAGTGAGGCACTAGACCCAGAAGTAATATACAGATGGACCCTGTGAGAAGTTAGCCTGGTATATGCTGTCTACTAATTAAAGTGGGCACCTTGCACCAGTCCAAACACCCAGCTCATACTCTCCCTCACGAAGAACCCCGAAGACACCAGACTCAGCTTCCAGGAAGGAATGAAAGACGTCACAGCCTGGATGAACCATAGCTGCCTTAAGCTCAACTCGGAGAAGACAGAGGTCCTCGTCCTTGGACCCTCCTCCACCGCCTGGGACAACACCTGGTGGCCTTCCGCCCTCGGAAACCCACCCACTCCATCAGACCATGCCCGAAACCTCGGCATCATTCTAGACTCCTTCCTCACCATGACCCGCCAGATCAACGCCGTCGCCTCCACCTGCTTCAACTCCCTCCGCATCCTACGCAAGACCTTCAAGTGGATCCCCCCCGAATGCAGAAGGACAGTCACCCACGCACTCATAACCAGCAGACTGGACTACGGAAACGCCCTCTACGCCGGAATCAACAAAACCCTGCTACATAAGCTCCAAACCATCCAGAACACCGCAGCCAGACTCGCCCTTGGAACACCACGACACGAGCACATGACCCAGCACCTACGAGACCTCCACTGGCTCCAAATACCTCAACGAAAGAGTCTCCTTCCACGTACCCAAAAGGAACCTCCGCTCCGCCAACCTCGCCTTAGCAGAGACCCCGTGCATCTGCAGAACCAGAGCAGGCGGAAGAGCCTTCTCCTACGTCGCAGCAAAAACCAGGAACGAGCTCCCAGTCAACATCAGACGCTCCCCCACTCTGCACACCTTCAGGAAGAGCCTCAAGACCTGGATTTTCGACTGATCCGGAGCTGCACCCCCCACCCCCCAGCGCCTTGAGACCCTCACGGGTGAGTAGCGCGCTTTATAAACCCCTGATTGATTGATGGTGATTTAGGAGGTCAAAGATAACCTTAGAAAGCTAACCAAGTGGTAGCTGTGGAGAGCAGCCTTCAGGCTTAGTCTTGAAGGAATGTTAAGCAGCTTGTTTTACCAGATGCAACCTTATAGTATTGGTTAAATGAAAGGAGAACCACATAGTAGTTACAAAAATATGTATTTATTAATATAATACTCTCTAGTACGACACAGTATCTTCTAAACGAACATACTCACAAAGCACACAATACTTAAGCACAGAAATGTCAGTAAATAGCACTAATACACAGTGGGCCCCAGGGGGGACCAAACCATATACTAAAATAGTGATATAAGAACCACGACTCGAGCCAAGACAGTGTCTAGAGGACGTAGAATTGCTGGGACCCCAAGGAACCACCCAAGGTAAGGAGGGACCCCACGGAGGACAGGTGCAGTGTGGGAATACGACCGCGTGCTCCGTACAATTCTATGGGACAGTCACGGTTGAAGTTTTAGAGTTTAAGGACCTTTCCCAGTGGACTTCAAAGAAACCCCGTGGAAGTTAGGAGGTTGGAGAGCCACCCCACCCGTGGATACCGTAGTACCAGGGGAGCCGGGTGCATACGTCTGAAGTGGCATCGGAAACCGCCGTTGAACCCAATGGAGGACTTCGAAGAAGAGCTGCTGCTGGAAGGAAGAAAAGTGCCCGTTGGAATCCAAAGGTGGATTCTTGTTGAAGAGTACCTGAAAGCAGAGGGGACAGAGTCTGGGTCACTCAGGAGTGACCAGGGGATCCGTAGACGAATGCCCACCGATGTCGGGTGCTTCAGGTGCATTGAGGGAGTTCTTTACTTTGCAGCTACGGGGACCAGGAGACATTGAGGACCAGGAGCCGGATACGAGCTGTCTCACGCAGGGGCGTAACAAAGGCCCCTGCAGTGCCGGGGGGCCCGAGCTCCAGGGGGCCCCCTCAGCAAAGTATGCTGGCCTGAGAGCTCCCGAGTGAGCCGGAAGGGGGGCCCTCCATGTACTTTGCAGGGGGGCCGCCTCGAGTTTCGTTACGCCACTGGTCCCAGGAAGGATGTCGAGTACTGAGGGGTTGG
The DNA here is from genome assembly GCA_963921515.1 of Calotriton arnoldi. Taxonomy (NCBI): domain Eukaryota; kingdom Metazoa; phylum Chordata; class Amphibia; order Caudata; family Salamandridae; genus Calotriton; species Calotriton arnoldi. The sequence continues at coordinate 974,822 of CAWUFW010006571.1, read as the reverse complement.
TGTCCGGCGGGAGCACTAACAAGCCTTGGCAACGGCAACCCACGCAGAAGGTCAAGAAGGGGTACGGTTCGGACCAGCAATGTCCAGGAGACTCACCACAGCAAGGGGAGTCAGGGCAGGCCTGGCGCAACCAGGGGAGCCCAAGTAAAGCAAAGTTGACCCTCAAGTGGACCCACAGGCTAAAGGCACAGGAGTTGCAAGAGAACCTCAAGCGATTTCACCAAACAGCAGCCCACGGAGCACTCGGCGCGAGGAGGCCGGAGTTCTTGGTAGGAAATGGTGTCAGAGGTTGGGGCTACTCGGAGCCCAATGCACTTGCTCGGGAAACGCCAACAAGCATATGCACTTGCAAATGAACGCGGTGCACAGTGGTATGGGTATTTCAACCCCCACGAGGGATTCTGGCCTCAAACTTGGTAAGAGGGCAGCTCGAACCTCGAGGGACGTAGGAACCCCCCCTCCTGTGTTGCTGGAGCCTTTGGAGTCCGTAGGAACAGCAGACCGGTCAGTCGTGATGTGGTGCCTGCGGATGCAGGGGAGTGACTCCTTCACTCCAAGGGAGATATCTTCGGTTGTCCTTGATGCTCCACAGGTCCTGCACGGAGCCTGTATGGTGCACAGGCACAGACGATGTTTCAGACTGAGAGGGAGACGAAGTCGGGCCCAAACGAAGTCCAGAGTGTCCAGACGGTCGAAGGTCAGTGGTTTCTGGTTCAGAATCTTGTCCACGTCGAATCTAGGGTCCTACAGCCAGGTAAGCCCTTATGTACCCACAGGAGAGGGTTGGACTGATTCAGGGGACCCTCCCAGGGGAGAGTCTGGACAGTGGGGAGGTTACTTCCTTGTCCTTTGTCCAGTTTCGCGCCAGAGCAGGAGCCAACGGCTCCCAGGACTGGTTTGAACTGGACTATGCACAGGGACACCAAATGTGCCCCCCCTCATGCAGAGCTTCGGTCGCTGGCAAGCGCACCCACCCAGCCCTAATACACTAAATCCTGTCTGGGAGGTGGTCACACCTCCCTGTGACAGGATGCCTATTGTTCTGCCTTCCCCTGCTCGAGCTTGGCTCGGCGGCAGGAGGGCAGAAATGTGTCTCTGGTCGGCAGCAACCATTTTGTGCTGTCTAGGACTAGAAGGCTGGTACCGGGAGCACCAGGGACCCAACGAAGCTCGCTTCTGAGGGGTGGAATCATACCTCACACACCGGTTACCAGTGTGGGGGTATGATTCAACAATGTTTGATACCAAACACAATAGGGTTTGATTCAGCCACTTTAGAGTTGGTCAGTACGTGGTCGCGTAACGCCACTCTATATGTTGTATATGTCTGTATCACTGACAACCCTGGAGGATGGACTGCGTAGGTTGCAGGGGTGTCCTGCTCATGCATTGGCACCCTCTCACTTAGAACCAAGCACCCTGCCTTCAGTATTGTTAAGGCCTGCTATAGGGGTGACATAGGTTTTAAGTGCAGTGACCCTTAGATATAGTAAATCTATATCTTAAGTAAGTGGTGCATGCACCAACTTACACAGGCTGCAATGGCAGACCTGTAGTTCCATTTTGCATGGTCTTTCATGGGTTGCATAATACATGATTCAGCCCATGGGAGGCCTCTGGGGTACCTATGCCCTGGGTACATGGGTAGAAATACACTAGGGACTGACATGGGTACCCCAGTATCCAATCTGGAGTGTACCTAAGTACATAACATGACAGTTTAGGGAGAAAGCAGATAGACTGGGGTCCTGATTAGCAGGATCCCAGTCACACTAGTCAAAAACAGTATCACATGTAGCAAAAAGTGGGGGTAACTATAAGAAGCAGATCCTACTTTCCTACACAGCCCCCCCACAAACATAAGGAGATGAGACTAACCTTGCCCAGTTGAGTCTTCATTTTCTAAGTGGAAATATCTGGAGAGTCCATCTGCATTGGCATGGTTACTCCCAGGTCTATGCTCCACTGTACAGTCCATCCCCTGTAGGGAAATGGACAACCTCAAAAGTTCGGGGTTTTCACCCTTCTTCTGTTTTAGCCTTAGGAGGGGCTTATGGTCTGTCTGAACAATGACGTGAGTGCCAAACAAGTATGGCCTCAGCTTCTTCAGGGCCCAGACCACAGCAAAGGCTTCCCTCTCTGTAGCTGACCAACGTTTCTCTCTGGGGGTCAACCTTCTGCTGATAAAAGCTACTGGTTAATCCTGACCCTCTGCATTTAGTTGTGACAACACAGCCCCTACCCCCAACTCAGATGCATCTGTTTGGACAATATATTGCTTGGAGTAGTCAGGACTCTGCAGAATGGGAGCAGTGCACATGGCCTGCTTGAGATCATCAAATGCCTTCTGACAGCTAACTGTCCACTGAACTTTCTTGGGCATTCTTTTTGATGTAGGATCATTCAAGGGAGTCACTATAGACCCATATCCTTTCACAAATCTTCTGTAGTACCCAGTCAGGCCCAAGAAAGCTCTGACCTGAGTCTGGGTAGTTGGAGCACCCAATCCATGATGGTCTGGATTTTGCTCTGTAATGGTTGAACCTGGCTTCCACCCACAATGTGGCCCAGGTACACAACCTTGCTCTGCCCTATCTGGCACTTAGTAGCCTTGATAGTGAGGCCTGCTTTCTGCAGAGCCTCCAAAACATTCTTCAGGTGGACCAGGTGATCCTCCCAGGTGGAGCTAAAGACAGCTATATCATCTAGATATGCTGCACTATAGGCCTCCAAACCTGTAAGGACTTTATTCGCCAACCTTTGAAATGTGGCAGGTGCATTCTTCAAACCAAAGGGCATTACATTAAATTGATAATGCCCACTAGGGGTTGAATATGCTGTTTTGGGTTTGGCATCCTCAGCTAGTCTGATTTGCCAATCGCCAGCAGTAAGGTCAAATGTACTCAAGAACTTGGCTGAGGCCAAAGTGTCAATGAGCTCATCTGCCCTTGGAATTGGATATATCTAGGAAACAGTGGTTCAGGTGTGGCCTAAATGGTCCAAAGCGAGAAAGTGACCCAGCAGGGAACACTTGGTTCTAAGATTTTGAAATTAATTCATGAGGGAGCAAAGGAAAGATCAGAGGAAGGTCATGTAGGTCAGATAAATGATAGACATTTATTTTACAATTTTTGTATAGTATTCAGGTGCTCACATACATTTAGGTGAAAGGAAGCGTGACATGCAGGGTGATAGTGAGGTTTAAAAAGGCATCGCATTGACAACAGTATAATGAGCTCCACAGTTATTTTACAAGGAGTAATAGGAGTTCATGTTGTATGGTGGTCGACGGCGTTTCGAACCCAATAAGTGGGGTTCATCTTCAGGACAAGGGTGAGCAAGCTGAATCTAAAATAGGAGGTAGTGGAATGGGAAATATAATTAATTTAAAGACCCTCTGTGTATGCAAACAATCAATTTAATGCATTGATTGGGGCTCCCTATTATGCAACTAATCAGCATAAACCATGCATTTGGTAGAGGCAGCAAGGTAAAGCACAATTAATGTGAAATAAAATTAACATTAACAGTTAAGAATAGCGCGCGTTATGATACATAATGGCTCCCTGTACACCTGAGTTGGTGCTATGAGACATTAAGTTAGTCAAGGAGGTGAGAGTAGAAAGTTACTGCAGCTGTTATTTAACATGGTCCCTAGCCCATTATAAACTGGAGGCACCATGGAAAAGGGAGACTGGTGCATTGATAGCAAGGCGCTTAATGCTAAGGAAAGGGTTTTGGACTTACTAGAAGAAAGGAAAATCATCCTTGGCCCATTCGTCTGTTAATGATGTGGGCAGCTGGTACTGATCTAATCAGTGAGAACGAGACAGTAATTAGATTAGAGCACAAACTTGAATCTAAGCACAGGCTTGAACCTATTAAAGTAACAGCTTAGTGTTTAGCAAAAGGTTACAGGAGTGAACATACTTTTAAAATGGGCTGAAGGCGTGAATTAATGGCGCCAAAGAACTGAGTGGGAATGTCTGTCCAGGACTCGTGTTTGCCTGAAGAAAAGGAGAAAATTAATGGGGTCTTGCATTTGACAGTGAGCGTGGGGGCTGGAGCAAGAAATCAAGGGAACACTTACTTATTTGGAGGGAACCCGGGATGGAAAGGCAGCTGGCCGGGATGATTGGTTTTGTATTCTAAGGCAAGAAGGGCACAGGGTAGTTTAAAAAAAATTATAATAAATAAGGCATACAAGTTGGTGAAATTATTTCATGGCCATAGCGTGCTGAAAACACTTACTTTTAGAAAACGAACTGCAGGGCCTTTAAATGGGAGCCTGGAGCTGTGCAGACGGGAGCGTCCTGCTTCTGCCTTTGCTGGCATCGAATGCTGAGGTTTGAAAGGGAATCGAGTCTATTTATAGCTGGGTTCAGCTGAGAAAAAGCCTCAGGGCAGGAATCTAATTAAGGCAAGCTGGGAGGGCGCCTGCATTAACTAAAGGCAGCTGTGAGTAATGATTAGCACTGCCAGTGGAGGCTGTGAAATAACACGGGGAGGAAAACCCATTAGTAACAAACATTGTATGTATCCACGAATATGAAGCCAGTGGAGTAGATTAACGCTGAGAGACAGTTGCTAGTTTTAAATATATTAAGGTTCAGCTGAGAACCGCTTTGGTAGGGAATCTAAATTAAATTTAAAGCTTCATGGTAGGAGAAAGTTTTCATAAATACAAGGCAGCTATAAGTGCAATCAGGTGTAGGCTGTTGAACCTACCAATACAGGCGGTGAATATAACACGGGTGGGAGCCTGCATTTAATAAAGGCAGTGGAACCATAATTGTTTAAACAGGCACAAAAATATTTTTCAACAAAAAGTATTTACAGAGAGCAAGGGGACACTGCATTGAGGGTCACAGTCATTCAGAGTTCCAGCATGTTGGTAATTGTAAGGTCAGGTGACAGTGTCCATACATGATCGTGATATTTACAGAATGGCGTTCCATTCGTCCAGAGAGTTAAGTCCATGTTCAATTGTGCGACATTTGAATAACCATTTACATTCAAGGCGGTTAAGAGTTTGTTGTTGATCTCCGCCTCTGTGGTTAGGATGCAGACTGTCAATCACCAGCCATGTAAAGTCCGTTTCTGAGTGTCCTTTTTCAATGAAATGTTCCACTAATGGTGCTGTGGTGATCTTACATCTGATCCTGCTCCGGTGTTGTGCGATTCTGGCCTTGATTTTCTGTGTCGTTTGGCCGATGTATCGTAGTTTGCAGGGACATTCAATACAATAGATTACATTTTGAGAATTACAGTTGGTAAAGGCCTGCAATGTGTGCTTGGAGTTCCCAAATTCAAACAGTTAAGTGTTTTTGGTGGAATCACTTGCCATGCAATTATTACACTTAAAGTGGCCTTTCAGAGGAGGTAGATTGAGAAAAGAGTGTAAAGAGTTGTCCTTTTTCATCGGTTTTTGGGCCCTTACTAAGTGATCCCTAATGTTGTGTCCTCTTTTAAAGGCGAAAAGTGGGGTGCCTGTCATGAGATCTAAAGGCGCGAGTACCGCCCAATGTTTTTTTATCATTTTAGTGACTTTATTGCTTGCCGGGCAGAATGTGGTCACACACATGATCCGGGATGTTGGTGTCTTTTCTCTAGGCTGTAGGAGGTGTTCACGGTGAGAGTACCAAGCACGTTTCATGGAACGTTTAACTAGACGCCTTGGATACCCTCTATCTGTCAGTTAAATTCAAGGAAGACTTTTTTCAGGAATCTGATATACTGTGCAAAAAACTGACAGATAGAGGGTATCCAAGGCGTCTAGTTAAACGTTCCATGAAACGTGCTTTTCGCCTTTAAAAGAGCTCCCATTTAAAGGCCCTGCAGTTCGTTTTCTAAAAGTAAGTGGTTTCAGCACGCTATGGCCATGAAATAATTTCACCAACTTGTAAGCCTTATTTATTATAATTTTTTTAAAACTACCCTGTGCCCTTCTTGCCTTAGAATACAAAACCAATCATCCCGGCCAGCTGCCTTTCCATCCCGGGTTCCCTCCAAATAAGTAAGTGTTCCCTTGATTTCTTGCTCCAGCCCCCACGCTCACTGTCAAATGCAAGACCCCATTAATTTTCTCCTTTTCTTCAGGCAAACACGAGTCCTGGACAGACATTCCCACTCAGTTCTTTGGCGCCATTAATTCACGCCTTCAGCCCATTTTAAAAGTATGTTCACTCCTGTAACCTTTTGCTAAACACTAAGCTGTTACTTTAATAGATTCAAGCCTGTGCTTAGATTCAAGTTTGTGCTCTAATCTAATTACTGTCTCGTTCTCACTGATTAGATCAGTACCAGCTGCCCACATCATTAACAGACGAATGGGCCAAGGATGATTTTCCTTTCTTCTAGTAAGTCCAAAACCCTTTCCTTAGCATTAAGCGCCTTGCTATCAATGCACCAGTCTCCCTTTTCCATGGTGCCTCCAGTTTATAATGGGCTAGGGACCATGTTAAATAACAGCTGCAGTAACTTTCTACTCTCACCTCCTTGACTAACTTAATGTCTCATAGCACCAACTCAGGTGTACAGGGAGCCATTATGTATCATAACGCGCGCTATTCTTAACTGTTAATGTTAATTTTATTTCACATTAATTGTGCTTTACCTTGCTGCCTCTACCAAATGCATGGTTTATGCTGATTAGTTGCATAATAGGGAGCCCCAATCAATGCATTAAATTGATTGTTTGCATACACAGAGGGTCTTTAAATTAATTATATTTCCCATTCCACTACCTCCTATTTTAGATTCAGCTTGCTCACCCTTGTCCTGAAGATGAACCCCACTTATTGGGTTCGAAACGCCGTCGACCACCATACAACATGAACTCCTATTACTCCTTGTAAAATAACTGTGGAGCTCATTATACTGTTGTCAATGCGATGCCTTTTTAAACCTCACTATCACCCTGCATGTCACGCTTCCTTTCACCTAAATGTATGTGAGCACCTGAATACTATACAAAAAATTGTAAAATAAATGTCTATCATTTATCTGACCTACATGACCTTCCTCTGATCTTTCCTTTGCTCCCTCATGAATTAATTTCAAAATCTTAGAACCAAGTGTTCCCTGCTGGGTCACTTTCTCGCTTTGGACCATTTAGGCCACACCTGAACCACTGTTTCCTAGATATCTCGCCACCCCAGGTTCACATATTGGGGAACCCTTGTCTTCTCAAAAAACCCCTTGGAATTGGATAAGCATCAGTCCTAGTGACTGCATTGAATCCCCTGTAGTCAACACAAAACCTAATCTCTCTTTTACCCCCCTGGGTGTGAGGTTTTGGTAGCAAGACCACTGGACTAGCCCAAGGGCTATCTGAGGGTTCAATGACTCCCAACTCTAGCATCTTTTGGACCTTAGCCCTGATGCAATCTCCGACATGGTCAGGCTACATGTAAATCTTATTTTTAACAGGTAGACTCTCACCTGTGTCCACTTCATGGGTACACCAGGTGGTCTGACTAGGAGTCAGAGAGAACATGTATCTATATTGATTGAGGACCTTCATACAATCAATCTGCTGTTGGTCAGTGAGGCGGCCTGCCAAAGCAACACCATCAACTGACCCATCATCAGGGTCCTGAGAGAGGAGATCAGGGAGAGGGTCACTCTCTTCATCCTGTCCCTCATCAGTTGCCATGAGCAAGCCCATGTCAGCCCTGTCTATGTATGGTTTAAGCCTGTTCACATGGAGCATCCTGTGGGGGCTCCTGGGAGAACCAAGGTCCACCAGGTAGGTGACCTCTCCCTTCTGCTCAAGAATGGTATGGGGTCCACTCCACTTGTCTTGGAAGAGCTGTTCGGGCCACAGGCTCCAACACCCACATCTTCTGCCCTGCCTGATAAACAGTCAGAACAGCCTTTTGGTCATGCCAAGCTTTTTGTAATTCTTGACTGGCCTCAAGGTTTTTGCTGGCCTTCTTCATGTATTCAGCCATCCTGGAGCGGAGACCAAGTACATAGTGGACTATGTCGTGCTTAGGAGGTTTGAGAGGTAACTCCCATCCCTCCTTCACCAAACACAAGGGACCCCTAACTGGATGCCCAAACAGAAGTTCAAAAGGGCTGTAGCCAACCCCCTTCTGTGGGACCTCTCTGTAGGCAAAGAGAAGGCAGGGCAACAGGACATCCCATTTTCGCCTGAGCTTTTCTGGGAGGCCCATGATCATGTCCTTTAGGGTTTTGTTGAACCTTTCAACTAACCCATTGCATTGTGGGTGATAGGGTGTGGTGAATGTATAGTTCACCCCACACTCCTTCCACATTGCAGTGATATAACTTGACATGAAGTTAGTACCTCTGTCAGTTAAGACCTCCTTAGGGAAACCCACTCTGGAAAAGATTCCCAGGAGGGCCCTGGCTGTGGTGGTTCTAAGGGGTATTGCTTCTGGATACCTAGTGGCATGGTCCACCACCACTAGAATATAACTGTGTCCAGATGCTGTAGGAGGGTTCATGGGACCAATGATATCAATCCCAACACTTTCAAAGGGAACCCCCACCACTGGTAGTGGTATGAGGGGGGCCTTTGTGGTACCACCTGACTTACCACTGGCTTGGCAGGTAGTACAGGAGCGACAAAACTCCCTGGTGTCCTCAGACATGTGAGGCCAGTGAAAGTGAGGGATAAGCCTGTCCCAAGTCTTACTTTGGCCTAGGTGTCCTGCTAAGGGAATATCATGTGCCAAGGTGAGTAGGAAGCCCCTGAACTTCAGAGTATGACCAACCTCCTGGTGGCACCAGGCTTGTGGACTCTACCCTCTGATTACAGGAGTCCCTCAGCCCAATAGATCCTGTGGGATCCACTGATACTCCCAGCATCCTCAACAGCAGCTTTCTGTCTGAGGGGTTCCAGAGAGGGGCAGGTTTGCTGCTCCAAAGTCAAGTCTGCCTTGGAAGGGCCCCCCCTGTCCCCAAGAACTCAGCCTGATCAGGTTCCAGTTCATCTGAGACAGTTCCTTCACAGACACTGAGATCATCTCCCTCCAGAGACTGATTCTGAGTCTGGGGGGGAAGACACAGCCTTACCCCTCCAGCTCTTTCTCTTGGAAGGCCCTTGGTCCACTGTTCCAGGATCCAGGGCCTGTTCAGTGTTAGTCAGTTTGGCCTCTGACCTGGTCACAGCAAACACATCTGCAGTGAAGCCCAGCATTGCTGCATGAGTCCTAACTTCTACATCAGCTCAAGCTGAAGTTTCCAAATCATTGCCCAACAAACACTCCACTGGAAGGTCTGAGCTAACCACAACTTTCTTAGGGCCAGTTACCCCTCCCCAGCTGAAATTAACAACTGCCAAGGAATGGTCAGTCCTGACATTGTTAGCATTGGTCACTTGTTACATTTCTCCAAGTCTGATTTGGTCAGAGGCCACACGATTCTCTGTCACATAGTGACACTTGCACCTGTGTCCCTGTATGCCATGGCCTCCTTACCATTGATTAAAGGCTGTTGTCTGTATTTGCCCAGAATACTGGGACTGACAAATAAGGTGGCAAGATCCATGCCACCATCACAGACAAGCACAGCCTGAGCTGGAGTTCTGACTAGGCCAGAACCCATCTCAGAGCCCAAGGTTAACCCTACTAATCCCTTGTTCCCTGTACCACCACCTGTACTTGTGCTTGGGGGCGCAGTTGCCTTAGGGGCAGTGGTGGTAGGAGGATTTTCCTTGGCTTTTGGACAATCATCATCTCTTGTCCAATGAGTCTTTACTTTACACAAGTAACACCAAGGTTTCTTTTTGCCTTTACCTTTGTTAGATTGTGACTCCCCCCAGATGCAGGTTTTTGGGGCTCTGATGAAGACTGTTTTTGATCTTTACCCTTGTCCCAACTCTTATCTGGAGTTTTAGAATCTTGCTTCTTTTGGTCACTACCATTGTTCTGGTTTTTCTGCTTCACCCTGGTTCTGACCCACTTATCTGCCTTTTTTCCCAATTCTTGGGGAGACGTCAGTTCAGAGTCAACCAGGTATTGATGCAATAACTGATTTTGGCAATTATTAAGGATCTGCTCCCTCATAATCAAATTGTACAATCCCTTGAAATCATTCACTTTGCTACCAAGCAACCAGCCTACAAATCCCCTGAATGATTAATTGATCCACAAAGTCTACACAATCCTAGGTCTGTGTCTTCTGGGTGTCTCTGAACATAATCCTATACTGTTCAGTGGTTAAGCCAAACCCATCAATGAGAGCACTCTTCAAGACTGAGTAGTTGTCAGCATCCTCTTCTCTAACAGTGAGGAGCTTATCTCTATCTTTGTCAGCAAAGGAGAGCCACAAGATAGCTGCCCCCTGCTCTTGAGGGACCCTCTGAACTTTACAGGCCCTCTCTAAAGCAGTTATCCATTTATGGATGTCATCCCCAACATGGTAGGGAGGGACAATCTTGCTCAGGTTCCTATTATCAAAGGAATGTTCCTTAACTCTAGGGACACTGTTGCTGCCACCATGGGACTCTAGTCCCAATGTTTTTCTAGCTCTCTGGACTCCTAGGGACTCTTTATCAAGGGCCAATTGCTCTTGCCTAAGCCTAGCTTTCTCAAGTTCAAGAAATTGGTATTCCCTATCAAAAGTGTGGTCCCTCTTGCTAGATACAGAGGTCCCTACAGACTGCCCTCAGTGATTACTCTCTGCAGAGGGAGATCTAGATCTCCTTGGTAAACTCTGCACTCTTCCAGGAGGAGTAAAGAGAGGGCCCTCATGGCCTCCTCCATTCTCTTCTGGAAGATCGGAGTTATCCAGGTGGGAACCATCAGGTTCCCCCTGGTCAGGGTTAGATTCTAGGTCATAAAAGTTGTCACCTCCTGACCTATCCTCATTCCCTGTCCCACCCACTCTGTCCTGTTCATCTGACCCAGGTGTCTTCCTTAGGTCATCTAACAGTAACACCTCTACCAGGCGTTGAGTGTTGGCACTTCTCCCTGTCTTCAACTTTCTAGAGGCACACAGGGCTTTCAATTCTTACACTGAAAGCTCACTGTATCTAGAAGGCAGAGAGCCACTGGCATCTCCTTTAGTAGACATACTAAGTGTGGTGAGGTGTTGCACCTACGTAACCTAGTGGGAACTAAACTCTCTGAGGTTGGAGAAAGGGCGTGCTAAACCCATGACTTACCCAACCCTAAGTTCAGTAGAAGTTACTTATTCTAAGCTAGTATTATATGTACCTAGTACTAGTGGTTTTTCAGTTAATCAATACAAAGATTTATCTGGTAAAACAATGCAGGCTTGAATCCCAACTGCTGCACACCAATGTGAGAAGTTGGCCTGGTATATGATGTACACTAATTAAAGTGGGCACCTTGCACCAGTCCAAACAACCCTTATGGTGATTTAAGAGGTCAAAGATAACCTTAGAAAGCTATCCAAGTGGTAGCTATGGAGAGCAGCCTTCAGGCTTAGTCTTGAAGGAATGTTAAGCAGCTTGTTTTACCAGAATGCAACCTTATAGTATTGGTTAAATGAAAGGATAACCACACAGTAGTTACAAAAATATGTATTTATTAATATAACACTCTCTAGTATGACACAGTATCTTCTACACGAAGATACTCACAAAGCACACAATACTTAAGCACAGAAATGTCAGTAAATAGCACTAATACACAGTGGGCCCCAGGGGGGGACCAAACCATATACTAAAATAGTGGTATAAGAACCACGACTCGAGTCAAGACAGTGTCTAGAGGACGTAGAATCACTGGGACCCCAAGGAACCATCCAAGGTGAGTAAGGAGGGACCCCACGGAGGACGGGTGCAGTGTGGGAACACGACCGCATGCTCCGTACAATGCTATGGGAAAGTCGCGGTTGAAGTTTTAGAGTTTAAGGACCCTCCCCAGTAGACTTCGAAGAAACCCTGTGCAAGTTAGGAGGTTGGATAGCCACCCCACCCATGGATACCGTAGTACCAGAGTTACCTATCCCAGGGAAGCCGGGTGCATAGGTCTGAAGTGGCGTCGGAAACCGCTGTTGAACCCAATGGAGGACTTCGAAGAAGATCCGCTGCTGGAAGGAAGAAAAGTGTCCGTTGGAATTCAAAGGTGGATTCTTGTCGAAGAGTACCTGAATGAGTGTGGGTCACTCAGGAGTGACCAGGGGCTTGGTAGACGAATGCCCACCGATGTCGGGTGCTTCAGGTGCATTGAGGGAGTTCTTGACTCTGCAGCTACGGGGACCAGGAGACGTCGAGGGCGACCAGGAACCGGATACAAGCTGTCCCACGAAGGATGTCGAGTACTGAGGGGTCGGTGTCCGGCAGGAGCACCAACAAGCCTTGGCAACGGCAACCCACGCAGAAGATCAAAAAGGGGTACGGTTCGGACCAGCAAGGTATAGGAGAATCACCACAGCAAGGGGAGTCAGGGCAGGCCTGGAGAAACCAGGGGAATGCAAGTAAATCAGAACCCAATGCACTTGTTTGGGAAACACCAACAAGCATATGCACTTGCAAATGAGCGCGGTGCACAGGGGTACGGGTATTGCAGCCCCCACGAGCTCAGGAACAGCAGACCGGTCAGTCGTGATGTGGTGCGCCTGCGGATGCAGGGGAGTGACTCCTTCACTCCAAGGGAGATATCTTTGGTTGTCCTTGATGCTCCACAGGTCCTGCACGGAGCCTGTATGGTGCACGGGCACAGACGATGCTTCAGACTGAGAGGGAGACGAAGTCGGGCCCAAACGAAGTCCAGCGAAGTCCAGAGTGTCCAGACGGTAGAAGGTCAGTGGTTTCTGGTTCAGAATCTTGTCCACGTCGAATCTAGGGTCCTACAGCCAGGTAAGCCCTTTTGTACCCATGGGAGAGGGTTGCACAGATTCAGGGGACCCTCCCAGGGGAGGGTCTGGACAATGGGGAGGTTACTCCCTTGTCCAGTTTTGCGCCAGAGCAGGAGCCAACGGCTCCCAGGACTGGTTTGAACTTGACTATGCACAGGGACACCAAATGTGCCCCTCATGCAGAGTTTCGGTCGCTGGCAAGCGCAGCCACCCAGCCCTAATACACTAAATCCTGCCTGGGAGGTGGTCACACCTCCCTGTGACAGGATGCCTATTGTTCTGCCTTCCCCTGCTCAAGCTTGGCTCAGCAGCAGGAGGGCAGAAATGTGTCTCTGGTCGGCAGAAACCATTTATTGCTGTCTGGGACAAGAAGGCTGGTACCGGGAACACTAGGGATCCAACGAAGCTCGCTTCTGAGGGGTGGAATCATATCTCCCACACTGGTTACTGGTGTGGGGGTATGATTCCACAATGTTTGATACCAAACACGATAAGGTTTGATTCAGCCACTTTAGAGTTGGTCATTACGCGGTCGCGTAATGCTACTCTATATGTCGTATATGGCTGTATCACTGACAACCCGGGAGAATGGACTCTGTAGGTTGCAGGGGTGTCCTGCTCATGCAGTGGCACCCTCTCACTTAGAACCAAGCACCCTGCCTTCAGGATTGTTAAGGCCTGCTATAGGGGTGACTTATAGGTTTTAAGTGCAGTGACCCTTAGATATAGTAAACCTATATCTTAAGTAAGTGGTGCATGCACCAACTTACACAGGCTGCAATGGCAGAACTGTAGTTCTATTTTGCATGGCCTCTCAAGGGTGGCATAATACATGCTTCAGCCCATGGGAGGCCTCTGTGGTACCTATGCCCTGGGTACAAGGGTACCATATACTAGGGACTGACAAGGGTACCCCAGTATCCAATCTGGAGTGTACCTAAGTACATAACATGACAGTTTAGGGAGAAAGCAGGTAGACTGGGGTCCTGATTAGCAGGATCCCAGTCAGACTAGTCAAAAACAGTATCACATTTAACAAAAAGTGGGGGTAACCATAAGAAGCAGAACCTACTTTCCTACAGACCCAAAGGGTGATATATGTTTTGGGTAATGAAAATGCTCGACTGTCTTTTGAGAAAGACAAGGACTTTTCACAGTATTGAGCCAAAGTTGAGAAAATTGTCTGATTCCAAAGTGGAAGTAAACAACCAAAGGTGTTTTTTGGTGACCACTTCATTAAGGAGATTGGTCAGTGTGTGCAAACATTTGTTGTATCAAACAAGGCTCCCTCCTCACTGATGAGGGGGGTTTGGTTGGGTCTCTCCTAGGGACGGTGAATACATGAGCTGCTTTGCTGACTGTTTCTGCTCCTTCAGACCCTACTTCAACTGCCAGCATTACCGATACACTGAAAAATGTGGGGCGACGTTACACCCCACTCCGGACGCACAGCCGTCGTTTATGCATAGAAATGCAGCATTTGTTCCAATATTGTCAAAAAAGGTTTTTATTTTCGTTTTCTCCATAATTTGTTTTACAATCATCTTTTTATCCGGTCACACGGTGGACGCCTATGTTTACACAATCCTTAATGCTGAAGAAATGCCGATACTGGCTTTACTCTGCAGCATGGCGTATTACATAAGTATTCCTCATTAAGTTGCTTCCAATACCCAATGCATTTCGGGCCTTCTTTGGCCCTTCATCAGGGGTTATCTATAAATTTAAAAACAATCATTAGCTCCGTTTGTTACATAGATCATGTTTGCCACATTAAGCACATAAATGAAATTTAAAACGTACATGTAAGTGAACCCCCTAATCAATGTATTGCCCGTTGAATTCCTAAGAGTGTACCCGGTCGTTTCCGTACCTGCGCTAGAGTACATTAAACCCCTCTAAATTCTCATTGCGTTGTTCCCTCACCAGTGTGTACACACCCCCACGTAATCCAGGTTTTCCCCTTTGTTTTACAAGCCTTTTACAAAAGCGAGCCCATACCTTAAACATTCTGGTAACTGCTTATTTTCCTGTCCGGAACCATTCTGATACCATGACTCACTTGCTCTATTTAAAGCACCTGTGACGTGTCTCCGCCCATTCCAATCCCTCCAATTACAATCCGCTAGTTCAATCAAACTACAAAACCCATGATGCACTGCACCTGTTGTTTAAATAATCCATGTTTAAATGCTTCGCAGTCTCAAATGCTCACGCTGCCAAATGTCGCAATCAAACTCTTTACACACAGTGTGTAATTTGTGTGTATAAACCATGTTCATCTCACTTTGTAGCAATGGTTCTCTGTTCTATGTCCAGTTGTACCGAGTCATGGCTGTTGGAGCAGCTGCATTGATGTTAGTCTAATAGCTCTCATACATCTCTCTCCCCGATGTTAAAATAAACCTAGCTAATTATGTAACGTGCGGGTGTATTGCCTAGTTGTTACCATCTCAACCGCGTATGCATTAACCTCTGGTATTTCTAGCGTCAACCTCAGTATGAACACAACAAAATCCCCGCCCACCCGCTGGTATCATTATCTACATTGATTGAAACATATCGGTCATGTGCTCTGTGTAAGTAAAATCGTGACATAGAATAAACCATGAATCCAACTGTTCATTGTCCATTGTATATGTTTTCAAAAAAATAGTTCATGTACTTCACTTTCAAGGAAAAGCTGTTCAACTGGTCCAGCGTATGACGATGTGCTCTTTATCTGTTTATCATCTTTAGTACGTGGGTGCAACTCGTCAAATAGGCAGTAAATTGTTAAGTCACAAGAAAAAGGTGACAGAGTGCACACCAGTTGGCTCCATTCTTTTATCGATAGCTCGTTCGTTCTTCCCACAGAGAAGGAGGGGAGGACGTTTTGGCATCAGCACAAAACAGGCAAGGGGAGGTGAGTTCAAAGTAAGAGTACTCTCATTCCCCCGCTGAAAGTTGGGGGCAGGATGGACCTTTTTGCATAAAGTTGGGATCCAGATTTACAAAGACTCTGTGTCAGGCTTGCAGTCCTTTTATAATGCAATCCTGACACAAAGTGTTTGGTTAGGATATACATTCCAATGCAAATCCCGATTTGTGTTGGATTGTAACCAAAAGTATGGCCAAGCTGCACAGTTTGCTACCTTGGGTTACTTTGCATCAAAGGGGCATTCCATGGGTGGAGCATGGGTGTTCTCATGCAAACAACCATGGGTTTTGACTCAAATCCTTGTCTACAAAGTATTGTAGACAGGATTTGCACCAACATCCTGTGCCTCCCTGAAGCAGGCATAACAAGATTGTTGTTTCCCTCTTTGCATGTGTGCTGCATTCTATAGCCCACATACTTAGACGGAAATGCCTTAAAATATAGTTTTTGTACAGGAAGTTACCCCTTCCTGGACAAAAACTATGTTTACCACGGTGCAGACTCCCTTGGACTGGTGCATGGCAGCTGAAAAGGCTCCAGTGCAGAGCGAGAGCAGAACTTAGTAGATATGGTGATGTTCTACTCTCTCCCGTCTCTCTCCCGTTCATGTAATGTAGTGCAGCAACTGTACTTGCTGCACTGAGTTACGTGCTTTCTTTGTAAATCTGTGCCTGGATGTTGATTTCAAGCAATTCTTGGGTTTTGCAAACAGTTCAGGGGTTTCACATAGAGTTTTATGGCACTCCGGTTCAGACTGTATTTCCGACTCCAATATAGTTCTCCCGCTAAGGTTAAGAGCTGATTTCTTTTGAGGTGCAGGAGTTGTTCCAGAAAGGGACTTTACATACTTGTTTGTTGTACCCAGAAGGGCTTGTAAGCAATTTATTTTTAGTTGTTAGTTCAAAAGAAAAAACAAGAAGTTCCAGCCAGTAATAAATTGGAAAAGGCTCAATTAGTTGGTTCTTTATCGTCATTTGAAAATGGAGAAGAGGGTCAGTCTCAGAGATATTCTCAAACCTGAGGACTGGATGATGCATCTGGATTTGAAGGATGCCTAATGAACAGTACCAATTTGTCACAGTAAATATCTGCAGTTCTTTTGGTTAGGGCAAGCATATAGCTTCAAGTCCCTTCCATTCGGTCCATTACCCCAATCCATGGTGCTTTACCAAGCTAATAAAACCAGTTGCAGCAACTCGCAGGTCCCAGGGAATGAGGATGGTGGTTTATGTGGAAAAATCAGATCTGGAAACCTCAAAAGCGTTGGGGTTTGGGGGTTTAATTGGCCCCTTTCAAAGAGGCCATTTTACTCCCAGAGGAAAATTTAAAGGTAACAAAAGAAAGAGTTGAAGATGAAAATTGTTTCAACAGCAGGTTTCTCGACAGAAGTTGGGGAGGTTGGTGGGCCTTCTTTTATTTTCGATTCAGGCAATCTTTAAAGGACCTTTTTATTACAGGGCTCTCCAATGACTAAAAATAAGACATTTATAGAGGGGCCTAGAATACTAAGACATGGATTTGTTAGTCATGGATGCAAAAATGGATATCGACTGGTGGTTATGTCATGTAGACACATATAACAGAAAAGCCATCTTTCCAACTTCCCCAGATCTGCTATTAGATTCAGATGGAAGTCTCTGGGGTTGGGATGCCAGGTGTTGCACCATCTTGACTAGAGGAGGATGGTCCAGGAGGGAGTTGTCAATGTACATAAATTGTTTAGAGCTTTTTGGAGGCTCCTTTGCAGTAAAATACAAGGTAAAGTGTTCAGTCCTATGTATGGAAAATCTGACATCACAACATAAACAGATTGGGGGGCACAAGGTCCATACCTGTAAGAATTGATCAGGGCACTCTGGAAGCTTTGTCTCTGCCAAAGGATATTTCTGAAGGCAGAATATCTTTCAGGGCTACACAAAAGGGTAGCAGTATGGTATTCATGGGACCTCTATGATGCCAGCAACTGGCTTTTAATGTGCAAATTTTCAAGGTTGTAATCATGATTTGGGGTCAATTCAAATGGTTTCCTTCAGGCTAACAGCCCAGCTTCAGAGTTATTGCAGTTGGAGGCCAGGTATGGAAGCTTTATTGACAGATACTTTTCTTCATGATTGTTCCAGTGGAAATCACTATGCTTTTCCACCATTTATCATGATACCCAAATGTATGCTACAGGTGCGCAGGCACCTGGAGAGAGTGATCTTGATAGCACCACTTAGGAAGGCACAACCTTGATAGTCCACTTTCTGTTGTACCTCACAGATCACCCAATTTTTGAGGGGCCCTCAAGGGCAATATTACAAGTTTATTCTGGGGGCAACCTGACATTGGTGGCATGGAACCTCTCAGGTTGCTCGCAGACATGCCAGGACTTTCACACTCTGCTTCAGGTTACTTTAGGACACCCTAAGATGTGCGTCTTGAGATGCTTAAGCATTATGTGAAGGCGAATAAGTCCCTTGGAACCTCTGCCACACAATTGATTTAATTAGAAAATAATTCACTCTGGTATCCACAACTACAATAAGCAGATGGGTTCAAGGGGTGATGGGCCTTACAGAGATGGATACAGGGTGTTTTGGGGCTCACTCAGCCTTGGGTGCTTTGGCATCCAAAGCATTTTGGGCAGGAGCTAGATTAGAGGATATCCTTAAATCAGCAGATAGGTCTTAGAGTATCAACATTTAAGACTGTTTATTATAAGCCGGTTCAGCATCCGGCAATGACAGTTGTTAATATGCTTTAAACTTGCATAACATGAGCCTCCTCTCTTGTAATAAAATTGCAGATGCTCCTAGCTAGTTGGTGGAAGAGAGTCCTGATTTTATTAAAGACAAAGGAGCCTATTTGGGGCACTTGGGGCCAGGACGTCAGTAGGGATGGGCGAAATGTCCTTTTTCCCCCATGTGGAAAGTAGATGCGAAATTGCAGGCAATTTTGCTGCTTCTGCAGCTGCCTCCCGCATATTAGAACAAGTGTTGGCAAACTAAATAGATCTTTCCTATGTGAAAGCTATTGGCTTTGTCAATGTGTTTTAGCCATGTTGCACAGAAGTGCAGCTGCTGTACGGCATGGATGAAAGTCAAGCATAAAAAGCGCTGATCGCATCATAACTCTTTCTTCCTTTTAGTTGCTTGCATTAGGGCCCCTGGCATCCTTGCTACGCCTCTGTGACAGGGACGGCATTCCAGCTATCTTGTTTCCAAGACGGACCGTTCTTCAATTCTGAAGTCTCTCACTGCAGGATGGTACAAAAGTATGTGGGGGAACCTGCCTGATCTGCAAGTGAACTGATACAAATATGTGTGGTAAAATTAAGATCACAACTATGCATTTTCTTACCAGCTTGATTTGGGGTCTTTCTGTTTGATGTAAAGTGGACTTCTGCAGCAGGGCATCCCTCATTCCAAACTCAGGTCACAAAGAGAAGACTTTGGGTGTGGTGGGTGAGGATTCATAAACCAAAGCTGCACCCTACTGTTTCCACATTTCATACCTTATGACAGCCCAAAGTCCACTTAATAGTGCAGCCTGTTAGTGGTATTAAATGATTCTTGTATAACACTTCTAATCTAAGCAGTACTAAGAACAAAATTAACTTTGTTGATTGACAAAAATTCCTTCGTATAATCACATGCAGTCATACAAGCATGCCCATAAATACTGAAGGTCACCAAGGTGCGCATAGTGTTGGGGTCAAATAGTTTCCCAGACTGCTTCTACTGTACTATATATATAACAATCTCCACACACACGAAGCCACTGGCTAAAGTATGACAGGTTTTTCTAGTGCGTTTACTTTAGTCAAAAGTTGTGCTTTTTTCTCTTGTCAAGAACTGTGACAGATTAGATCTGTCAATGAGCAGCAAAGGTGTGGAGAAAACACCTAAAAAGTGGGACACAGTTGGCAAGTATCCATTGTTAAATTGTGTTCTCTACCTTTTTTTAAGTTAACTTTTTTGCATGTTTACAATTGGGATGTTAGGCAAGATGGGCACAATAAAACACGCTATCCTTCCTCTCAGTTTACTAACCTGCCTTTGAGATAAGGAAAAGCATCCAACGTCCTGCAAAGCGTAGATTGTGTGCTGCATGGCTCCAGAGATGTTGTGCATTTATCTGAGTTAAGAAGTGTGCATACACAACATTGTATTTTGCTCAATGCTTCCTCTCTGTTTTTTCAAAGTTAAATTAAAAGCTAAATGCATTTACAGCGTGTCAGAAATAGTTAGGAATAAAATGTTATGACACGGTCAGCTTTTTTCTTCTTTATGGTGGGTGTTGGCGGGTGGGGAGTGGCAACACAGACAACGGGATTGAGAGTGGTAGGGAACAAGCAACACAGACAAGGGGACGGTTAAAAAAAGCGCTATGACACAGCAATTTTTTTTCCTTATGGTGGGTGGGAGATTTCAGGACTGGCTTTAGCACTGGTAGCACCCAGTGAGACAATTCTATTTGCCCCCCCACCCACAGTGACCTCCTTCTCCACGGTTCCCTTAATACCACCCTCCACTGGTGCTCCTCATCTCTCCATAACACTTCTCTCACATGCATTTCATTTGTTTTACATTGCTGGTTGGGGTTGACTCTACTAATACGAATGCATTTCTACCCAAACAAACCCTTTTCAGCAACATTAGGAATAGATAATAAAAGTCTGGGGGAAAAAACATAACCTCCTGTGGAAGTGTAATCTTGATCCCATATGAGATAACTTAGGAGTGCGTTATAATCACATGTAGTCAGCACTCAGTTATATTCAGAGTAATTAATCATACTGAGAGTGGGATATTGCATATTTAAAGTATGCCGCAACTAAATATTCATGCATAGAATGGGGTTAATAAAGTTATGCAACTCTTACCTATTTTGATGTGACTGGAGAAATTATAACAAAAATATCTTATTGTGAGATTATTAACTAGGATGTGTGCAACTAGTATTTGACATTCATACGTATAACCAGAATTAATCATGTGTAGGTATATATACAGTGACACTTTCATAATTTGTTGCATTATATTAATGCCTACAAGAAGCTGCATTTATTTTATTTTTTTGTAGAAATTGGCACGTATTTGTAATCTAGTGCACTAGCCAAAGTCGACAGTTAAATTGTGGCTTTATTTGTATTTTAGACTAACTTCATGTGTCATTTTATTTTAGCCTAACATTCTCTGTTTCAATGCAAGCTTGCGTTGTAATCCCATGTTTTACTTGTGTTGCACCTTCACTGCAGAATGCTTCATCTCATTTTCTTTCCACTGCAGGTGTGGATAAGCCTCATTAGTAAGAATGAAGGAGTTTTGTTTTAGTACATAGCAAGGTATGAGAAGGAGTCGGCCGAGGGAATCTCGGTAATGAGCCAGGAGAGGAGTTCTCATGGGAGAGGAATGCTCAAGGAAGAGAGAAGAATACAACTCTGCAATGTGGGAAAGGTGGTGAAAGTACCCTGCTGTGCCAGAGCTATGGAAAATTATCAAAGAAAAGGTCACGTTGAGTGTGAACTCGACTGCAGTTGAAATTATGTGCTGTACTTAGTGAGGGAAAGAGTCCGTCTTAGGTTTGAACGGAAAACAGACCTATGCTTCTGTTTGAGTAGCTTTATGCTACTAGACCCATTGTTGGAGTACTTCTACTGAAGATTCTGATGGCTGACACCTTTCTTCCTTAGACTTATCCCTACCTGAAGCTCCTTAGTTTAGGGGTTTCACTTTAGAATAGTGTGGGGAAAGATAAGTTGCTCATGCTTCTTAAAGAAAATCATCTGATTACATTTAATGGACAATTGATCGTTCGTATCATCACTTTAGAGTTAGTTATTTGTTTTGTACTATTAAGGGTATATCTCTTCGAGAGATTTGAACTTATTTTGACATTTCTATATGATTATGCTGACGCTGTTTACATTGACTAATTTCTAAATTTATAATTTAACTTACTAAACTCAGTTAAGGTTGTTGAGTGGATTTCTGAGCGGTCATATTGGTTGTACTGTAATGATATGTTAACTAGTGACACTTTTCTTGCTCTGCCTCTCATCCTACCAAAAGATTGTCACTCTCCACTGCATGGTGCTTTACCAAGCTAATAAAACGAGTTTCAGCAACTCTCAGGTCCCAGGGGCTGAGGATATGGTTTATATGGAAAAATCAGATCTGGAAACCTAAAAAACGAAGGAGTTTTTGAAGGTCACCAAGGTGCGCATAGAGTGTTGGGGTCAAATAGTTTCCCAGACTGCTTCTATATAACAATCTCCACACACATGAAGCCTCTGGCTAAAGTATGACAGGTTTTTCTAGTGCGTTTACTTTAGTCAAAGGTTGTGCATTTTCCTCTTTTCAAGAATTGTGACAGATTAGATCTGTCAATGAGCAGCAAAAGTGTGGAGAAAACAGAAAACACCTAAAAAGTGGGACACAGTTGGCAAGTATCCATTGTTAAATTGTGTTCTCTACCTTTTTTTTAGTTAACTTTTTTGCATGTTTGCAATTAGGATGTTAGGCAAGATGGGCACAATAAAACACGCTATCCTTCCTCTCAGTTTACTAACCTGCCTCTGAGATAAGGAAAAGCATCCAAAGTCCTGCAAAGCATAGATATGTGTGCTGCATGGCTCCAGAGATGTGGTGCATTTATCTGAGTTAAGAAGTGTGCATACACAACATTGTATTTTGCTCAATGCTACCTCTCTGTTTTTTCAAAGTTAAATGAAAAGCTAAATGCATTGACAGCGTGTCAGAAATAGTTAGGAATAAAATGTTATGACGTGGCCAGCTTTTTTTACTTTACGGTGGGTGTTGGCGGGTGGGGAGGGGCAACACACACAATGGAATTGAGGGTGGTAGGGAACAAGCAACATGGACAACGGGACGGTAAAAAAAGCACTATGACGCAGCACCTTTTCCCCCTTATGGCGGGTGGGAGGGTGCAGGGCCGGCTTTAGCACTGGTGGCACCCAGTGAGGCACTTTTATTTGCCTCCCCCGCCCCAGTGACCTCCTTCTCCACTGATTCACTCAATACCACCCTCCACCAGTGCTCCTCAACTCTCCAGAACACTTCTCTCACATGCATTTCATTTGTTTTACATTGCTGGTTGGGGTTGACTCTACTAATACGAATGCATTTCTACCCAAACAAACCCTTTTCAGCAACATTAGGAATGGATGATGAAAGTCTGGGAAAAAACATAACATCCCAACATATATTATGCAGTTTGCATGCAGCTCATTGATGACAGTTCATAAAGTTCATAGGTCACTGTGATATATTAGGATTGTAACTTATGAACAGCAAATAACAAAATGATCTCTGTGATAAAAGCAGTAACCCACTGAGCTATCCACATTAAATACAGTTCTGTAATCTGCATAGTAAATTTTCATTCCACCACTTTCTGAGGAGTCAAACTGTCGCTAGACAAAACTCCCATCTCTCTCCAGCAGGAACATAATCCCCAGCGTTAGCGTGACATTTTTATTGTTGCCTGAAATCTGCTTGACACACAGGAAACTCTGGAGCAGGTGCTTGTACACCTATAGATATTTCTAAGCACAGCGCCACCACCAAGGTGAGCACCAGGTGCGGCTGCACAGATCACACCACCCTAAAGCCGGTCCTGGGAGGGTGCAACACACATAATGGGAGGGAAGATGTGAGGTGGAAGGGAACAAGCAACACAGACAACAGGAGGGTGGGAGGGAACAAGTAACACGGACAGTGAAGAAGAAAGAACATGCATTTGCAATGCAATAGGTCTCGCATTTACGCGATTTTAAGCTATTGGCATTGTAAATGACAATGCCTTTTATTTATGTTTTAAAAACGAAAACAAAAATAAAAGGCATTGTTATTTGCAATGTCAATAGCTCAAATTTGCGTAAATGCGAGACCTATTGCATTACAAATGCTTGTTAGATTAGTGAGTAGAAACGCTCCCTGAACAGCCAGTAACAACACCATCTGAAGACAGTTCCATAGATGTAAATACTTCAGGGCCACTGGAATTATGCGAAAAGGGAGGATCAAATTATGCGGTAGGGGTGAATACATTATGTGGCAAGAAAAGCCAAATTATGTGGCATAATGCAACACATTTTGTGATAGTATTACTTCATTAAATTGTCTTTATTTAGACATGTAAACACTGGCTGGGTTAAGGTTCCACCTCATTAGTAAGAGTTCAACACTCAAATAAGGCAATTGAAAGGCGACCAGCCAACTTTTGCGAAAGGGCCTTCCACTGCGCAGAAACACGTATTGCAGCGTTTTTAGGAACTTTTCACCTGTTTGAGCAAACTCATTTTTTGGGTAAAATCTGCAGACCACGCAGTAGAAGATGGGTTATGTGGTAAATGCAGCAAATCTTTAATTATGCAGAAAACGTCGCTGCTGCAGAATCACATATTTCCAGTGGCCCTGACAACTTATAAAAATAAAGAGAAAAACGAACAAATGCATTAATGGATACACACATTTTAACCCCTTCGCTGCTAGGCCTTTTCCCCCCCTGTGCTAAGACTTTTTTTGGCTATTTGGGGTAGTTCGCGCTTAGGCCCCTGTAACTTTTTGACCACATAAGGTATCCACGCCAAATTTGCGTCCTTTTTTTCCAACATCATGGGGATTCTAAAGGTACCCAGGGTTTGTGGATTCCCTTGGAGGGGGCCCAGAAATTAGCCAAAATACAGCTACATTTTATTTTTGGGGGGGAAAAATGGGAAAAAAGGGCTCCAGATGAAAGCGTCTGTTTTTTCCCCTGCAAATGGTATCAAAAAGGGGTTGTGGTGCTGAAATCACCATCCTCCCAGCTTTCAGGGACAAGCAGACTTTTGTCAGAAAACCAACATTTTTTACACAGTTTTGGCATTTTTCTGGGACATAGCCTATTTTTGCTATTTTTTGTGCTTTCAACCTCCTTCCAGTTAATGGTAGAAATGGGTATGAAAGCAATAATGGATCCTGGAAAGCTATACATTTTTGAAAAGTAGACAAAATTCTGAATTCAGCAAGGGGTCATTTGTGTAGATCCTTCAAGGTTTCTTTATAGAAACTAACAGTTAAATATAGGAAAAATTGAAAATTAGTTGTAAAAAAACAGCCATTTGTGTCAACGTTTTCACCTGTAACTTCTTCTAATTATGACAGCTGTTTGAAAGCAATATACCGTTACATTCGCTGGACCTTTCTGGTTGTGGGGATATATAGGACTTGTAGGTTCACCAAGAACCCGACGAACCCAGAGCCAATAACTGAGAAGCGTCTTGCAATGGTTTTTTATTATGTACCGGGTATATAGCAATTATTTTGGGAAAATGTATACATGGAAAAATCCGTATGAAAGACACCTATGTATTTCTGAAATGGGAACAAAATATAGAGTTTAGAAACAGTAGATATTTGCACATTTCCGAAATTGGAAGTACCCATACTAGCATGAGAATTATAGGTCATTTTTCAAAATGACTTCTTTTTTACACATTGTCTTTCATTTGGAAGGCAGAAATGCATCGAAAGTCAATAGGTAATAACAGTTGCTCTACAATTCTGGGTTACCCCAAGTCTCCCGATAAAAATGGTACCTCACTTGTGTGGGTTGGCCTAGTGCCCCCGACAGGAAACGGCCCAAAACGCAAGGTGGACACACCACATTTTCACCGTGAAAAATGACCCTTTTTTTGCAAAGTGCCTAGCTGTAGTTTTTGAACCCTAGATCTGCCAGCACCTAGGGAAACCTAGCAAACCTATACATTTTTAAAAACTAGACACCCAGGGGAATCCAGGATGGGGTGACTTGACTGGCTCTCACCAGGTTCTGTTACCCAGAATCCCTTGCAAACCTAAACAATTGTCAAAAACCCCACATTTTCCTCACATTTCTGTGGTGGAAAGTTCTGGAATCTGCGTGGATCCACAAAATGCCACCCACCCCGCGTTCCCCAAAGTCTTCCGAGAAAAATGGTACCTCACTTGTGTGGGTAGGCCTAGTGCCCGCGACAGGAAACGGCCCAAAACGCAAGGTGGACACACCACATTTTCACAGTAAAAAATGACCCTTTTCTTGCAAAGTGCCTAGCTGTAGTTTTTGAACCCTAGCTCTGCCGGCACCTAAGGAAACCTAGCAAACCTATACATTTTTGAAAACTAGACACCCGGGGATGCTAGGGAGGTATGCTGCGTGGATCTCCAACGTTTTCTTACCCAGAATCCCCTGCAAACCTCAAATTTAGCTGAAAAAATCACTTTTTCCACACATTTTTGTGTGGGAAAGTTGTGGCATCACCGGGCTGACACAAATTTCCTACCACCCAGCGTTCTCCGGGTCTCCCGATAGAAATGGTGCCTCACTCGTGTGGGAGGCCCAAGTACCCGCGACAGGCAAGGGCCCAAAACATTTTGTGATAGGCAATTTTGATGTTGCCTCAATACGTTTTGGGCCCTTGCCTGTCGCGGGTACTTGGGCCTCCCACACGAGTGAGGCACCATTTTTATCGGGAGACCCGGGGGAACGCTGGGTGGTAGGAAATTTGTGTCAGCCAGGTGATGCCACAACTTTCCGACACAAAAAGGTGTGGAAAAAGTGATTTTTTCAGCTAAATTTGAAGTTTGCAGGGGATTCTGGGTAAGAAAACGTTAGGGGATCCACGCAAGCCATACCTCCCTGGAATCCCCCGGATGTCTAGTTTTCAGAAATGTGTGGGTTTGGTAGGTTTCCCTAGATGGCCGCCGAGCACGGGGCCAAAAAGCCAGGTGACCCCCCTGCAAAACCAGGTCGTTTTGTGATAGGCAATTTTGATGTCGTCTCAATACGTTTTGGGCCCTTGCCTGTCACGGGTACTTGGGCCTCCCACACGAGTGAGGCACCATTTTTATCGGGAGACCCGGGGGAACGCTGGGTGGTAGGAAATTTGTGTCAGCCGGTGATGCCACAACTTTCCCACACAAAAATGTGTGGAAAAAGTGATTTTTTCAGCTAAATTTGAGGTTTGCAGGGGATTCTGGGTAAGAAAATGTTGGGGGATCCACGCAAGCCATACCTCCCTGGAATCCCCCGGGTGACTAGTTTTCAGAAATGTGTGGGTTTGGTAGGTTTCCCCTAGATGGGCGCCGAGCACGGGGCCAAAAACCCAGGTGACCCCCCGTGCAAAAGCAGGTCGTCTTGTGATAGGCAATTTTGATGTCGCCTCAGTAGGTTTTGGGCCCTTGACATCACCATTTACTCCCATGGGTGTTTAGTTTACGACAATATCTACAGTTGGTAGGTTATTCTTAGATGGAATGTACACCTTGGCAGAGAGACTAAAAAAACAAAGATTACTGCACAGCCATCTATTCCTCAAGCACACACACATACTGGTTGGATTTGGCACGAGGGCGAGTGATGGTTCAGTATATAAAATTTTATTAACAAGAGATTTCACAAAAATGAAATGCACTGTCAATAATTGAAAGGACAAAAAAACTGAGCCAGTGACTCGCAGCTCTTGAGCTGTAAAGCCACGTCAAGGCCCCAACCGCTTTACAGGCCATTCACACACCTTTCATACGTGATACACACAAGACCATTCACACCACCAGACACGAAAGCAACACATTACAACATTCACAAAAAGGGACAAGGTACCCCCTGCTTGAGAAAGACAGAAAAGACAAATATTTCTGCACAACCACCTATTCTTCAAGCACACAGACATACTGGTTGGATTTGGCACGAGGGTGAGTGATGGTTCAGTATATACAATTGTATTAACAAGAGATTTCACAAAAATGAAATGCACTGTTAATAATTGAAAGGACGAGAAACTGAACCATTGACTCACAGCTCGTGAGCTATAAAGCCACGACAAGGCACCAACCGCTTTACAGGCCATTCATACACCTTTCATACGTGTGACACATACAAAACCATTCACACCGCCAGCCGCGGGCCCAGCACATTACAACACTCACACCAGCAGACAGCGCCATTCAAGGGCCCATCACTTTCACACGCCCACATTCCTGACACAGCAACCACACCAGCTCACGGATTGCGTGGAGTGGCGCTTAGCTAGCAGTGTGTGTAGTGACCAGCAGCAAGTCACTACTCACACACCGCAGGCCAAGCGCCCGTCCACGCACATCGCCAGCCAAGCGCCAGTCCATGCACACCGCCAGCCAAGCGCCAGTCCACGCACACCGCCAGCCAAGCGCCAGTCCACGCACACCGCCAGCCAAGCGCCAGTCCACGCACAACGCCAGCAAAGCGCCAGTCCACTCACCGCCAGCCAAGCACCAGTCCACGCACACCGCCAGCCAAGCGCCGGTCCACGCACACCGCCAGCCAAGCGCCAATCCACGCACACCGCCAGCCAAGCGCCAGTCCACACACACCGCCAGCCAAGCGCCAATCCACGCACACCGCCAGCCAAGCGCCAATGCACGCACACCGCCAGCCAAACGCCAGTCCACGCACACCGCCAGCCAAGCGCCAGTCCACGCACACCATCATAAATTTTTTTTAAACAAGAAAGAAAACACAAACCAATTGCAACTAAATACAAAACTATAAGTACAAAAACAACAGCAGTAACTAAAGACATCATTGTATTGCCAAATGTTAAACTGAACAACTATATAAAACCATACAGACCAGGCAGTACACTATTAGACTCACGGTTGCTCCCAAAAACTCTTTTGAGTGTGATACAGTCTGAAACATGTGGGCACACACAGCCCAGGATTAGAAGGACAATCGGCACAGTGCATACGACTCTCCTTCTGCACACATCTTTGCAAGCAGACTCTACATCTCTTACAGGGATTGGTTTTTTTGGGCGTGGGAGGAATTAAATCAGGAAAGTGGCGATCTTTCAATCTAGCCACATCCTCCACCACTCCAACTCTAGGAACACTTGCCTGTTCCACAACAACAAGGCTGCCTATCACAGACTCCTGAAACTGAACAAAAGTCAACTTTGACGCAGGAGAACACTCCTTGCACACAACAAAAGCATTGAAAGTTGCTAAATTGAAGAGATGGATGGCCAACTTCTTATACCAAATGTAAGCCTTACGAATAGCAGTGTAAGGTTCCAACCTCTGATCTACTCTATCAACACCACCCATGTGCTTATTGTAGTCTAAAATGCACACAGGTTTGCGCACTTCAGCAATCTGACCCCAAACAGCCACAGGTGAAGTACTCTCATCATGGATGGTAGTCAGCATGTACACATCCCTCCTGTCCACAAATTTCACAGCTAGTAGTTCATCACTACGCAAGGAACTGCACTGTCCCCTCTGAAGTTTTTTGCAAACAAGCTCTTTTGGATAACCTTTACGGTTAGAGCGGATTGTGCCACAAGCAAAAGTGTCCACTTTGAACAATTCCTTAAACAATTGCACAGCAGTGTAGAAGTTATCAAGGTACAAATGGTGGCCTCTGTTAAACAGTCCTCTAGCAAGATCCCACACAATTTTCTCTGAAACTCCAAAAGTGGACGGACAACCAGGGGGTCAATTGTGGAATCCCTACCAGTGTACACCCGGAAATTAAAGACATATCCTGTCCTACTCTCAGACAACATATACAGCTTAATTCCATAACGTGCCCTCTTGCTAGGAATGTACTGCCTAAAACCAAACGGCCCTTGAACAGGACCAAAGACTCATCAATAGCTATTTCTTTCCCTGGAGTATAGATCTCTGAAAATCGATCTACAAAGTGATCAAGAACAGGCCGAATCTTAAAAAGACGGTCACAGTCAGGGTTATCTCGTGGCAACGCCAAAGTATTATCAACAAAATGCAGTATCCGAATCGAAAGTAAATACCGATCACAACTCATAATTGCAGGAAATATGGCTGTTGCCATCAAGGGACTGGTAGACCAATATGAAGCCATGGACGGCTTCCTTATCAAGCCCATCAAAAAAGTCAAACCCAAAAACTTCTTCACCTCTCCCAGATTTGTGGGAGTCCACCGGGTAGCTCTAGAGTGGGGCCTAAGTCTGACACTGTTGTCCCTCAAAAACTGTTCAGCATACAAATTAGTCTGCTCAACAATCTCAGCCAAAAATACATCATCCATAAACAACTGAAAAAACTGTATAGGCAAACAATTTTCACAATCCACTCTACACCCTGCATCCACACTAAAGGCAGGCAACACCGGCTGCACCATGTTTGGATCAACCCAGAATCCAGCACTTCCAGTAGGAAACCTTGCAGCGTCAGGCTGCAAAACCGATGTCTCTTGCTGCACCATCAGCACATCAGTGTCCCCCTCTAAAACAGGCACTTCATCCGCACTGAGAGTACCTTCATCTGCACTGAGAGTAGCTTCATCATCCGATGATTCCATGTGGAGAGAAAACTCACTGCCTGAATCTTCCCCTCCCTCCTCTCCCTCAGACGCACTGTCAGTGTCATAATCCTGCTCAGAGGAAGATTCAAGAAGCATACCAACCACCTGCTGAGCAGTAATTCTACGGCTAGCCATAATGCTTACTAATAAAGGTTACTTGTCAAACAAGTCAACAACAACAAACCCTTTGTAAAAAAAGAAATAAACAAAATGTAGCTTTATCACAAAGACCTATATACTCCAACACTATACCACTCACTTGCCAGAAGCAGCTAGACTCACCACCACCTACTCTGCACAGACACAGTAAGGATCAAGAATATCCCACTAAAAAGAAAAAGAAAAGAAAATTACACATAAGACAATGCAAAACATCGCAAAGAATTTCATGCTCAAACCACTAACTAAATATGCTGCCATTATGACACCACTAACAAAAAAATTCATTCATGCATGACAATAATACTCATTTGGAGTAAATACAACAAAAATGTTTTTCTTACCAAAAAAATGCAAATACGCAAAACTGCAGAACAACCACTGCCGAAACCGCAAACAGGAATCAAAAGCTTTACACTAGAATAAAAAGGAGAAATAAAACCATTACAATCACATATGCAAATGATGCACCAGTCCACACACAATCCACCAGCTAAGCTAAGGGGTAGGTGGGCCTAAGAGTATAAATAAAATATTCACCCCCGTAAAAGGGGAGCAACCCTTGCCCTTGAGGCCACTCCTCAACACAAAAATTTAAAAACCCCAGTTGTCTAGTGGCTTCTGCCCCCCTGGGCCTAAAAAACAGACTGCTAATCTGCCACCCAAAGAGGACAGAAATGGCCACAATCATCTTCCCATAAAGGGGAGCGACCCTTGTCCAAGGGGCCGCTCCCCAACATAAAAAAAAAATAACCCTGGTGGCATAGTGGCCATACAAAAAAAGAAATCAGCCGATCTGCCCCCCAGGGGTGCAGAAACATCCAAATTAATGCGCCCCAAAGGGGAGCGACCCTTGCCCAAGGGGCCACTCCCCACAAACAAATCCCTGGTGGTCTAGTGGGCCCAAACATGGCAAGACAGCCCCCAAAGGAGAGCGACCCTTGCCCAAGGGGTCACTCACCCAAAAAATAATCTCTGGTGGCCTAGTGGGCCCTAGATTTAAAAAAAAGGCGAGATCTGCCCCCCCCCATGGGGGCAGACAGTCAAAAACATAGCCCCCAAAGGGGAGTGACCCTTGCCCAAGGGGCCACTCCCCACAAAGTATTCCCTGGTGGTCCAGTGGGCCAATTGTTTTTAAAAATGGCGAAATCTGCCCCCCAGGGGGGCAGACAAAGCCAAAAAACATTGCCCCCATAAGGGGAGCAACCCTTGCCCAAGGGGCCACACCCCACAAACAAATCCCTGGTGGACTAGTGGGCCAAATATGGCGAGAGACAGCCCCCAAAGGAGAGCGACCCTTGCCCAAGGGGTCACTCTCCCCAAAAAAAATCCCTAGTGGCCTAGTGGGCCCTAGATAAAAAAAAAAGGCGAGATCTGCCCTCCCCATGGGGGCAGACAGCCAAAAACATAGCCCCCAAAGGGGAGTGACCCTTGCCCAAGGGGCCACTCCCCACAAAGTATTCCCTGGTGGTCCAGTGGGCCACTTTAAAAAAAATCATGGCGAAATCTGCCCCCCCAGGGGGGCAGACAAAGCCAATAATAATAGCCCCCATAAGGGGAGCGACCCTTGCCTAAGGGGCTGCTCCCCCCAAACAGTAAATACATTTGCCCAAAAAAATCCCTGGGTCTAGTGGGCATTCCTGCTGCACGATCGCACGATCGTGCAGCAGGAATGCACAAAAGAGGCATCAGGGGATGCCTCTTTTGTTTAAATCCCTCCCTCCCACGAGGAGAAACCTACCTCCTCTTCTCTCTGGTACGCTGGAAGCAATTGCTTCCAGCGCGTCGGGAATCCTCTAATGACGTCAGGGGGGGGGGGGGAGGCAGGGGAAGGGCTTCCCCTGCCTTCCCCAGTGGGGGTACGTAGATGGGCGTCCCACGGGGGAGCGCCAGAGCTTCCCCCGTGGGTGGGTGCTAGGACGGCCGGGAGCCGTCCTGCGCACACGCCCACCGTGACGTCGGACGGCTCCCGGCCGTCCGGCGCACGGAAGGGGTTAAACTGTTTGAGAATCCTTGCAAGAAAGAGTTTGCGAGTTTTCTTGTCAAACTCACTTGAGTTTTGATTTATTATCCTTATTTTCTGATATAATTGTCTCTTGTTATTATATTGTTTTGTTTTTCTTTTCTTTTTGCTTCTCTTATCAGTATCATATCCTCGTGGTGTGTCGTCTTATGCAGTCTGGTTACTTTTTATTGGTTTGTAGATGCAAGCGTGAGAAACATAAAGGGATGTATGATCATGGCAGAAGGAAACTGCGAAATTGGGGTTAACAGTGGCTCTTAGAGCCCTGAAACGTCAATGTGTTCCAGCATAGGCCAATCTAACAAAAAATAAACACCGGAATAAAAAAGGGCCATTTTTAATCGTGTCATCTGTACAGGAAGTGCTCCTTTTTTTCTGTGTGTATGCAACACAATTTACACTAATTGTATTGCTTTCACTTTGGGGACAGCACAGCCTGTCTCTGAAGCTTCTTTCTAATGTCACCCCTTAATGTACGATTTCGTGATCTTTAATTCTAATGATTTTAATGCAATCAGCAAAACTATCCCTGTAATTGTATTTGGTACCGTGCTCAGGAATGGTGGTCGAGGAGAGCTCCCTGAACCCCGGCCGCGCGTGTGCTAATGCCAAACAGCTCGGTTTCAATAATCAGCAGCAGAAGGCAGGCGGCAATGTCTGGGAAAGGCTGCGCGGAAATGACAAACAAGCATTTGCAATGCAATAGGACTCGCATTTACGCGAGACCTATAGCATTGCAAACGGGAGTGCGGGCGGGGGAAGGGGGCGAGAAGGCACGGACAGCGGGAGTGCGGGGATGCGAGAAGGCACGGACAACAGGACTGCGGGGGAGGAGGAAGAAGGCACGGAAAAAAATAGTGCTCTAAATAACACGTCCGTACAGTGTAACACTCGAAGTAAAGGGGCCAATAGCCATGGGAGGGTACAAATGACGACATGGCATAATAAGGCGGGGCTAACAAGCCTCATAATCAATCAGAAGACAGAATTTACGAAGGACAAACACAAAAGCCAATGAAAAATATGGGCGGAGAGTGAGGGAAGCTTGTCTCCCATACTCTACTACTGCATGCCTCGCAGAGCGAGCAGCGCATGCACGCTGCCGCTAAAGCTCGACCTAACAAAATAGTACCTCAATCACAGCGCAAGCATCGGAAGGACACTAATCAAAATGAAGAAATCAGTAGTAGGTCCATGCTCCAAAGAAGGAAGAAATGAAAGAAGGAGTGAAAGTAGCATGCACTGTCCAATTAGAAGGCAGCAAATAAGAGTGACAATGACGCCAACAAATGGTAAGTAATGAGCAGACTCCAAGCCCCTTTCAGAAAATGAAATGTCTCCCAAGTGAGAGTGCATGCTATAACGCATGGGCTGTCTCGGCAAGACCTAAAAAGGTAGGAATGCTGGAGAAATGCCCTACAAAACAAGAATTCCTCATTCCAGGCATTGAAGAATGCAAGGAACAAAGAATTTGTGTGTCACCTGGCTCTCTCAGGGGCCAGCCATTGTAGTCAACGTATTAGCAATCACATTGTTAAATACAATGCCTGACCCCAGACAGTGTACTTTGAAGGAACTTCACCAGCAGAGAGTTTGAGTGTTACACCTGCCTGACGAAAGGACCTTCAGGTAGGCCTTGAACAAAGACTACCATATTGGGGAAGTTACACTGAAGTGCAGTGTGAGGGGCTGGGCAATGTATTTACCTTAATGCACTTAGCACTTACATTCATGTCCAGCCACTCATAGTGCTTCAAAAATCAACAGCGCCTTTTTGTTATTATCTGTCTACAGAGCGAGCAGTGGATCACTGCCCAGATTCACAAAGTCACCCAAGGTGGCGCAAGGCAAAGCAAAGGTCTAAGTGAGATTTACAATGACATGCAAGGGGCTATTTGCGCTGCTTTGTGGGACCTTGTAAAGAAACGCAATGCAGCGCAGTGGATTGTGCCGCGTTACATTTCATAGTGGTAGACGTTCCATGGGTGGAGCATGTGTGTTCCCATGCATTCACTGGTGGACTTTGATGCATTCCCAGATTTACTCAAATCAGTAGATCTGAGATTGTGCCAAATTGGTTTGCTACCCCGACCATGGTGTAACGAGGAGAAATATGTTTATTTCTTCTTGTTATTTCCTCTTTCTATGCATGATGCATTTTGCTTCTCACATAGAAAGAGGAAATAACCTCTTAGGATTGTTTTTGTGCAGAACGGTATCCATTCCTGAACAAAAACAATCCTGCTTTTAACACAGGCACCCTTGCACTATGGTTGCAGTAATTAGTTCCAAGGTCAAGCTCTAGTTCTCTGTTGCACAATACCCTTTTTTTTTATGGATGGCTCGCTACTCAAGGTTTGGACCTTTCATACCCCTGTGTCAGTTTGTTAAAGGGGATGAGTGCAACCTCCATTTTGTATTAAGCTTTTTAATGTTCCAAATTTCAAAGCTGTTCCAAAACTGTAGAAAGCACAAACGCCACTTCTTGTATTCTATACTTTTTATTCACAGTAGACATGCATTCATCATTCTATCATGTTGAAGTATTCCACAATATGATAGATGCTGAGGCAGCCGACATGTGTTTCGCCCCCATGCTGCCCATTAGCCTTGGGCTTTCTCAAGGCTGCAAGAAACGAAGAAATTTAAAGAATGATAAGGCTGCAGCTAGAGTCAAGTGGGGAAAAAAAGAGAATAAAATATCTGTGAGTTGCTACGTAGAGTTGTGCCTTAAAAGTTTGCATCCCAAATTAAGTTGATCATCAAGTTAATTAATATGCCGGTGTACCAGGGATATGGTCAGTGAATGAGTTTCTGAGGTGGTCTGAGTAAATAACTTCTGAGACTGCCATTGGGTGGGTGGCAGGGATGAGGGGAGGGACTGCAGTTTCTGTGTCAGGGTGCGATGGGTCCTTTAGAAAGGGAGCAACCTTCCGTCACTCTTACTTACTACTATCTGGCATGGCTGTTGAGAGTCAGGTGTAGACTGCTCACATCACTTTATGCCTTTGATGTGGGTGTATTGTCCGTTGATGCAAAATAAAGTACTTGTTTTCAAAAGAAAAGCACTGGGCTGTGACTGCTCAAGATTGCCACCACTGAGAGGCAAGGCCTGAAAGGGTTGTTCTTGGCCCAGTTTGTAGAGTCGTAGTAGGACGAACTCCAGGACAGTAGCGAAAATGTCCAGAGTCTCCATTGTTGTGGCCCAGTTGCCCCTACTTGATCTATCGCCCACCAACGGGATCTGACAACTGCTCTAAAACTGTTGACACAAACTAGAATTCAATAAGCACCATCCTCGAAATACTGGTTTATTATCACTGTACATGGTTATTTCTAATAGCTACCTCTGGTAGGAGAGGCGTTTAGAAGAAGACAAATACAGACCAATGGAAGGTTTAACAGCTGAGATAAAGG
Organism: Calotriton arnoldi; assembly: GCA_963921515.1. Lineage (NCBI taxonomy): Eukaryota > Metazoa > Chordata > Amphibia > Caudata > Salamandridae > Calotriton > Calotriton arnoldi. The sequence goes on along the minus strand of CAWUFW010006571.1, from coordinate 939,153 downwards.
AAGTTGGGTAGGGATGGACGGTGTTGGTCTTTGTTTGGTCCCTTGAGGTCCTGTAGGGAGGGAGGTCCCCTGTTACGAGTGGCTTACCCTGTAGAGGCGGCACTTTGGAGTAACGCTTATGAAGTCAATTTCTTTGGAGGCTGTTCTGTTCCTTGGATCAGCAGGGATGCAAGGGGGTTAGGGGAAGGGGAGGTATTTTCCTACTGCATCATACACTCTGTTGGCCTGGTCTGATCTCTTCCTTAATGAGCTACAAACTATGGGGCCCATGTCACCAGTAGAGTTGGAATCACAATATAACAACATGCTGCTATCATTAAGGGAATTTTGCTGAATGTCTAAGGCCACAACTCTCCTCCCAAGCTCGAGGGCTGACTATACAAAGAGGGAACACAAGGCTTTTTACTTAGCTTACTTTTCCTCAGCACCCACAAAACATAACAGGGAGGCAATCTACATGCATAGGGACTTCATTTTATAGTATGGTATCAAAAGCAAATAGTGAGTAGCGCTGTCTCATACTTACAGGATGCGTTATTACTTAACTTTCTCGCTGGGATTGCCGACTTTGCATCCAGAGATATAATCTTAACAGGAGACTTTAACACAGTCGGAAACACGCCATTAGCCAGATCTGGTGGGTGTTGTTGGATGCATATGTATTCTCTAAAAAGCTGAAATCAGCAATTCAAGATATGTTCTTAAGGAACATCTTAAGGGAACATAACCCTGCTGATAGAGAGTAGACCTACTTCTCTCATATACATAGGACTTTATATTTGACACAGTCCACAACCAGACTCTTCTACACTTGGGCAAATGTGCTAAGATGAATTGCCTCCAACCTCAAGAGCAGAAAAAACCTGCCATTCCTACATCCTTTCATATCAGTTCCTCCCACCCTACACTGTGGAGAACCCAAAGTCTCCATCTTCCCATCTCTCTTATCTCTCTTATCCACATCTACCTCATTCTGGACCTCATCAAATCCTCAATCTCTTACGCTATAACTTAAGTGGACGATACTCAAATCTTCCTAAAAATGGACAGCCCAGAAGCCCTACTTAAATCTGGATTGTATGACTGCCTGTATGCCATAGATAGATGGATGATTAATAATCACCTAAAGCTCAACATTGCAAAAACAGAGATTAAGACCTGTGGTTAATGGCATAAACATCAACCTTCGGACCTATGGCCAAAATATCTTGACATCCCACCAACCACATCAAGAAAGGCCAGGTACCTATCAGTGATCATGGACTCAAACCTATTCGTGAGACCACATGTTACCAAATTCACGAGAAGAATCTTTCAAACCATGATATAATTACGCTGGACCTTCCCATATCTTGGATACCAACAACAGCTGCAGACCATTTTCACACTTGTGATATCCCATTTCGACGATGCCAATGGCATCTACCTTTGTGATCCTGGTATGAATATATTCAAACTACAACAAATTCAGAACCCTGCACTAAAACTACTCCCCTACTTACAACCCAAAGGGAACGCTTTTCAAACATAACAGACATCTCTGCTCCAGACTAACCCCTCAGATAGTCATATTGCTTTTAGTAAAGAATCCATTGGAGCATCTTCTCTTTGATCCAAGCAGCAAAACTTTAGAACTCTGTAAAGGCCAAGGTCCACTGCATCCAAGAACACTTAAATTTAAGGAAATAGGTGAAAACCTAGCTGTTCCTAAGATAGCCACTCCTAATCACTGAGACAACATCCTGGAACTTTTTAATCCAATAGATAATAATTGGTGTTAGCTACAGCCTTCTGCCAACAATCTCTCAAAATGGGATGGTCACCCCAGTACACCTACCCCACTTTTGGCCTGTTGCTTTGTTAAACCCTGGGGTGCTCATAGCTGCTTATAATCAACTTATTTTAGCACAGATAGACATGGGAAGGAACGATTTTCGAATGGCCCTATAAGCCAGTGTCTATACCAGACCACTGCAACTAAACTTACTACAGCAACTCGGCAGGCAGACTACAAAGTAGGCATGCTATATAAAGATAAGTCATACAATGTTGGCCAACACAGGACTCTCAGCCTGACACTGCAGGTCCCACTGGCTACACAGACTAACCTTCACTTATCTCCCTACCATGATGATCACATAGGAGGACTGTATCACAATTCATCCAGCCAGATCTTTGACACACTCATCCCTCCTCCTCAAACCTATCTAGTCTCATAAGATAATGTTATATTTCATATAGGTACCCCGATATAGGTCTAGGTATCATCATAACCCTTCACCTACATTCTCTCCTATACTACATACATGACAGATTTGGAGGACTGACCTTTTACCCAGTTACAATACTACACATAAGTACGTAGGGTTTTTCCTGGACACTGGCCTCATAAATTATGCATGAGGATTCTTAGTTTCTTGGAATCACAGCAGGACCATCATCTCCTGCATAATAACTGTGTATAAAGTTCATTCCTGACGTCATCCTAAGTCCGACACTGGCACAGCAAGGTAGAACCCCTGGAGATAACTTAGGGTATATAAACACCACATTTTGCTGAGATAGGAGAGGAGATCACGACTTCCATGCCGACACACTGACGCGAGACGCTGAGGTTCCTGCATGCAGATACTCCAGCTTGCAGTGGTCTGACATCCCTTGCAGGGTGTTCAGCTCGAGACCAGAACGGGGTCCCGCAGTCTAACATCAGGTAATGGGTTTGGCTTTATCCTAGAGGGATTCTTGGCTTTACACCTACTCACATGCTAGGTACACTTAGGTTCATCTAGTTAGGGTGCATCGTAGGAGTACGCATTTTATTGTCATGTATTTTATATACTCGCCTATATTTATGATTTTAGCAAAATGGTAGAAACCTACCATCTGTTTACTTTCTTAGTGCTACTACTCAATGCTACTGTCTACTGGTGCTTTCAGTGCACTTATTTTACGCTAGAATAACGACTGTTCAATAAATACTTATTGAAAATGTCCCAACCGTTTATTCTGTGAGCACGAGTGACTGAGCGAAAAGTAAGTTACTGTTTCCACGGTCCTGAGAGATCAGGGTTGTCATGTTCGATAGTTGCCAAAAACTATTCTCTCCTTGGTAAGAGGAGGTTATAGTGGCATCGCGAGCAAGCTGGTACACAGGCCAACATACCCAGTGGGGGTGTCTGGAATCAGTCTGGACACCAGTCCCGCAGTGTATGTTGTCTAAACGTGCAGATCCTATATAGGTCTTATAGGAACTACACGACATGGCGCCGCCAACGTTGGTTTTGCACTTATTTAACAGTTAAATCTGAGTAGTTCAGTCGTGCTATTCTCAGAGACCCCTACTCACAATTTCCCCAGAGACGTCTGGAGTGGGAGGGAACAAAATCCGCCGCAGCTGAGTAGGAAAATTCCTATGTATTGGCTGTTGGTTTAATCAAGCCTGAAGGATACAGTGTTCCTAATTGTGCATAACACCTTATCTCAGTTCCCTTGAAACGCTCTCCTTTCTAAAAATAATGACTGAACAGAGAGACGTAGATGAAGGAAATGCACTAAACTTCTCAGCCGAAGAAGACGATGCAGATGCAATATACATTGCAGATAATGTTAGAAATGCCGTCACCCTAAAACTAGTAGCATATGGTGTTACAATTAGGGGTGGGCAAGTGACTTTCGTGATTGAAGCACACGAATCATATAGAACAGAGGTATTCTATTCATGGATTAAATTCCCGCAGGCAAATGCACAAACCAAAACATTTCACTACTATATAGAAGATGATATACCAAATGAGTATAGTCCATATGAGGACACTGAAATTCCACTCACTTACGAAGAACACCTCTACTGGTTTAAAGGCACCCTCCCCCATACAAGAAATAGAGTAAGACTCGGTCCACTCGGAAGAGACGGAGCAACATGGCCAGTTTTAGCGGCATACACACCACATCCTGACATCGACACAATGCCAGGAGGAGACTTACTTGTACAGCATAAAGAATTAATAAGACTTTACAGAAACATGACACAGTTTGTGTTGAGATCAATCACACTTCAGCCCACACAACCAGGAGCAGTCCAAACTCCTACAACAAAAATTACACCACAGACACTGCACGCAGTGATGGGTAAAATGCCCACAAAACGTGAACAAATGCCCTTCTGGATAGCACAAAAAAATTACACAACTGGAGGCGGTGTTTCCACACACTGGTCCTAAGGAAAACCATAGAATACTTACTATTTGCTTGCCAATGGGGATAGCTCCCTCTATAGAGTATTGTACCTTTTGGGGCACAGTCTTCGCTGCAATATATACCAGGACTCATGGTATCCCTTCTTTAGCGGTAATACCAGATGTATTAAGACAAATACAGAACGAGTATGGAGCAGAGCCTGCTCTAAAGTTGGGGATGAAGTTGTTAAATAACTTTGCCCAGGTATCTGCGATAATAATGGCAAATATTAAAGGGGAAGCAGCATCAGTGGCAATACGCCAACACCTGGGAGAGTTCACTCCATTACAACAGGAGACAGAACTACCTAAAATAGTTGAAACTGCTTATGAAGAGTTAAGTAGAGACAGTCTGGGAGCTAGACCTGTAAAACCCCAACTAATGGGGAGCTCAGATAAAGAACAGGCAAAGCAAACACCAGTTTCTTCAAAGAAGAAATGGGACAATAATAAACAACAAAAGAACAGATCTCACTCAGGGAAGGTCTCTCAGCAGGAGCCCCAAAAAGAAGGTATAATCTTAGGAATAGAGAACATTAAAAAACCTGACATGTATCAGGACACTGATACACGTTCCTCTCGTTCCTTTCAAGGTTCATCAAAAAACTCCGAGAGGGAAGGACGGGCAGAACAAAGACAAGAAGAGCGTACAAAGTCCAGAGACAAGCAACGCACTTCAGACTACGCTTCAAAGAAAGAAGAAAAACCTAAAGCAAAACCTCAATTTAAAAAGAAGAAGGTAGGAGGTCTCAAAGTTAGACATGCCCAGAATTCTGAGGACTCAGCTACTGAACGGGGAATGGCCTCTGATGATGCTAGACAGCGCGGCAAAAGTAACAATAGCTCGCCGGAACCTGATGGAATTTCTGGTGACAGCGGAGAGTGAGTATATCACGGTGGAAACACCTGATACTAGGGTGAGTGTCCCACACAAGTTACATGAAATAACACTCCAAATGGAGGGGGACAAGCCCAGACAAGTTAAGGGTCTCTTTTGGGAGAACCTGACTTCTGGCTACGACATCCTATTAGCAGAAAGAGATTGTCCGTCTACTTTTGTTATGGAATGCCCAAAGGGGGAAACTGTAATCTTTCCAGCTTTCTCCGACCTAGTCCCCGCACACCTAAGACATACATATGCGCAGGAGTGGGCAGTAGCCCTTGCTCCAGCATTATACCGCAACCACGTAGGGTGGGAAGAAGAGTCACCCCTCCACGTAATTCCAATAACAACAAAACCAACTCCACAAAGACAGTATCCCATAAAACAGGAAGCTAAAAAACAGGTCAGGGAGATCTTAGATCAACTTGAATACCAAGGTGTAATTGAACCATGCACCTCATCAATGAATAATCCTTTGTTTCCCGTAATGAAACCCGGCAATTCATATCGTCTAGTTTTAGACTATAGACACCAGAACTCGTGTACAAAGACATTTGCGGTTCAGAATGCACACAGTGCCGCATTAATGAATAACATTGTGCGGAAGAAATACAAAACAACATTAGATATCTCAAATGGATTTTTCTGCCAAAACATAGCGCCTGAAAGCAGATATTTGACAGCCTTCTCAGCGCTAGGGTCCCAGCGTCAATTTTGTCGACTCCCCCAAGGGTATAAGTATAGCCCGGGGTTATTCTCAAGGAGGGTAACAGAGTTACTACAGAATTTGGATGAAGAAGCATTATCCTATGTAGATGATATTTATCTGACGGATGATGACTTAGAGGAACACTTGACCAGGGTGAGCACCATAATTTTGGGTTTCGCCTCCGAGGGCTACAAATTTAATTTAAAAAAAATCAAAAATAGCCCACCTCAATGTCCTATTTTTGGGATATGAGCTTTCAAGTGAAGGCAAAAGCCTGGCAGCCCACTTTTTAGAAAAGTGGTCACTGCCACAACCTCCAAAATCATTAAGAAATTTACAGTCCATACTGGGATTTTTGAATTTTGGCAGAACATACATTTTGGATTACGCAGAGAGAGTAAAACCTTTCTACGACCTAATAAGATCTGACTTTTCAGTTAGACAATGGACACAGGAACACACAAATATCCTTTGTTCCCTACAAGCTGATATGATATCAACAAAACACTTACAGACACGTGTAAACGTACACAACCTGGTGATCCGCGTAGTTGCAGGTCAATCAGGGTACACTTACTTAACCTTTAATGAAGGTGAAACGGTACCAATTGCATATAAATCGCATTTGTACACTAACGCTGAAATGCGTTTTGCACCCACAGAAAAATTCTGACAGCAGTACAGACTGCTGTAGTGAGAGAAAGAGCACTGGCTCAGGGGAAACGAATAATTGTCGTGATCCCGGTACCGGCCTTAGAGGCTGCCACGAAGGCAAGCGTCCCAAATGCAAAAGCGTTACATCCAAGATGGATACAATGGGCTAATTCTCTCACTGCAACAGACGTAGAATACAGATATGACCCTAGTCTAAAAACACAAGCATTCCTGCAATATGAACAAGAATATCCTCTACCAAATGAAATAATGCCTCTAGATCGGTATGAATACATTATTTATACTGACGGATCTGCTCAACCAGCCATAGGGAGTAAGCAACAATACAGTGCAGCATGCGCTATTGTAAAAGGTAGGATGCAGGATGACAAGTTCCATCCAAGCTACACAAAAACGCAGTCTCTCGGAGACTGCACGTCTCAGTTGGCAGAATTAAAAGCACTACTACTGGCACTGATAAATACGGATCCAGAATTCGTCACACTGATAGTGTGTGATTCCTTTTACTGTGTCCAGTCATACAACGAATACCTCCACTATTGGGGACAAAATGGGTTCAGAGATTCAAAAGGTGGCACAATCAAACATAGGAAACTATGGGAACAGGTAGCAGAGTTGAAGAACGAACTACCAAGAGCTCACGTGATACACACGCTGAGTCATCAACGTGATGGCGTTCACGTTGAAGGGAATTCATTGGCTGATGAAGTCGCCAAGGGGGCAGTACGCACTGTGTCCGTAGCTGCAATCACCCGTTCAAAAACGAGGGTAGACGGTAGCACAATAGTAGCTGTGATTGCTTTACGCAACAACAGCAAAGCACTACCTAAAGGTTTTTCACTCAAGTACTCCTTCAAGTTAGATGCTAACAACGTTCCATTTGCTCAGATTCCTGGAGTGGGGGATAGAGTAATATCAAACATGGATCGCAGGTTAGGTTTAGTCTTGGCTGCACACGAGGCTCTGGGTTCTGCGCACGCAGGAGTTACGGCGACAGTTTCTTTACTGAAACAACACTATTGGTGGCCAGGGTTAACAAAGCAGACCAAAGACTTCGTCTTAAAGTGCGATATCTGTCAACAGATAAAAGGGTCCACCGTAGCTCGCCCAGCGCAGGCACCATTGTTAATATCAGACAGACTGCTCGCGTGCATTTACCTGGACTACTGCGGCCCCTTACAATTTGACAGGGCTTACAAGTATATCATGGTTGCAGTGGATTCCTGTTCAAGATTCTTATGGGTATGGCCTCAGCGCTCGGCTGACGCCCGACTGTTATAAAAGATTTGCGAGTCTTTCTAGGGACATACGCAGTTGGCACATTACATTCTGACCGTGGCCCCGCGTTCAGCTCCAGGGCTTACAAGGAAGCCATGGGAAGTTTGGGTGTAGCATTGCGGTACTCCTCTCCGTACCATCCCGAGGGAAATTCGGTTGTGGAGAGGAAAAACCAGGACTTAAAGCAATCTTTAACAGCTAGGGTAATAGGCTCGGGTGGTAGTTGGGTCAATCACCTATTTGGGGTCCAGCGGGCCCTTAATAACCAGCCAAGAAGCTCTCTGGGAGGTGCAACTCCATATGAGGTCCTGTTTGGGACAAGAATGTGGGTACCTGATCTTGATTGTGAAGGCACAGTGGCAGATGAAAAACCGTTTGACATCAATAAACGTTTGGCTGTTTTACAGGATCTGAATGAATCCAGAGCTTCCTTAAGTATCGTCGAGACAAAGAAAAGCGCCACTGGGGAAGTCAAATCAGCCACGGCAAGACCTGCCTGGATCCCTAAAGTTGGGGATCTGGTCAGAGAAAAGATTGTGGACAAAAAAAGAATTCGGGCCATCCTATCGAAAGCCTGTACCTGTCCTGGCCGTTGAAGGATCAAGAACTGTACTTCTACCGCCTCTTGCCGGAAAAGAAAAGAGATTCGTCTCAATTGATCTGATCAAACCACACCATGTGGCCGATACTAAATAGTAGGCCTCGTGGGCTCCTGAGTAGCCGACGTCCTCCTCTCGCTACAATACAGGAAGTACAAACAGAAAGACTCATACATTTGAAGAGTCACTTTTACAAAGCAACGGAATCAATAACAAGGCAATGGAACTAGTTCCCCTTGACACAAACTCTCAAAATCAAAACGAAAGACAAATTTCAATTCAAGCCAATAAAGATGTCTACGTCAACATGCCTCAACAAGAGCAATCCACAAGTTCAACAAAACCTGCTGAGCTACCAAAGATAGATCGGACTGCATCTGGCTATTTCATCGACTTCAATACCTTTTCATTGGATCCAAGTGAACCTGAAACGACGCCAGCCCAAATTTCTCGCAAACAACGGATCAAATACTTTAACTTTCTTAGAAAAACGTATTTAGTATCACCTTGGCTAGAACTTTGGATAATCACCGGTATTTTATTTCTTCTTTTCTGGTTAGGATTAGTAATAACTTTCCACTTGCTCATCAATGGAACTTATCTTCAACAGAGCTCTGCAACGTCAAAAGTAAACTTAATTTTAAAACCTCACGTTTCATCTCATCGTGAACAAAGAGACTTGTCCTTGGTGAACATTTCAGCAGTTCCTATACCAGATGGTATAGTGTGGGACAAAGTGAATTATGATATATTTGGACCGACCAAGCTTTTAAAAATTCCACATTTGTTTAAAATTTAATTGAACGATATCATTACCTCCAGTACATTTTCCGATGATTGGGATTTTGAAACTGTCAATAACTTATTGTCTGATTTAGAACAATCTGCCGCATTTTCTAGCACTGAAATGTTAGATGATAGATCAGATTTTGACAAAATGTATTGTTACCAACACTATGGTCATCATTTCTTGCATAAATCTAGCAAACCGAGAAATGTTTTCACATACCACCAGTGGGAACATTGCCCTACACCACCGAAAAGCAGTTCAAAAACATTTGCACAGAAATTCTCATATTTTTCAAGGTTTAACACTTCTGACCCAACCTCGTATTACTATAAGGTTGCACCATTATCTGCACAGAAAAATATGTTAACAGACACCAAACAGATTTACTCTGCTTCCTTTATCACCCAGCTGTCTGAACAGGGTTTTGACTTATGGTTGGACACTGTAGACTTGAAATCAATCTGGGGTTCTAGGGACTGGCAAGTCCAGGAGACAGAAGCACTGTTTAGAGCATGCCTCATTCCACAGCAGATGATTTTTCTGAATGACACTGTGCAACAGACTTCCTGTCTTGGAATAGCCAAGAATAAGGATTTGAACACGCCTCAAATTCCAACACCTTTAAACACCGGGGGGAATTTTACATCAGAAAGAGGGGCTAAGTTGGATAACATATTGAAAAACAATAGATCAGACCCCAATTGGAAGGGATGGTTGGTTTGGCCCACTGACACAAACAGATGTCAAGAAAGATTCAGGGGTACCACCGAAGGGTTTAGTATCCACCGGCCAGACCCACGTTACGTACAACGAGAACATCCGGGGGTAGTGACATCATACAGTGTTGGGAAGTTGTGCCTTGATTGGCTAAAGACCTCAACACTACCTCAGGTGAAGCAACACTTGTACTTACTCACAGAGGATGTGGACCTACGGGATTTTTTATTAGGTCCCAGAAAACCACGTCAGAAGCGCTTTTTGTATGCTGTCTATAATGAAATCTGGAAAATCTCCCAACAAGAAGCTGCAGAGAGATTAAGAGAAATAGACAGAGTTAACCTAGAAAAGGCGTTAGCCGTAGTTGACAATGGTATGACTACATTAACTTCCAGGATATATTCACTGGGCAACATTGTACCTTCTGCTATCGATGTAATAGAACAGGATTTGTCCATATTGCAACACGGACAGTCGCAGTTACGTTCTATTATTTTGTTAAGCTGGACGCTACAGTCATTGCGCACCGGTTATGTGCCTTGGCGTTTTATCAACATTAGGTCATTATTTTCTGCATACAATCTAACAGAAAAGCAGATGAAAACGGCACAGAGGAGAGCAAAATATACAATGCTGCGCATTGAGAAACTGGACAGGTTACCCTTTACTGTGGCTGAGTCACTGTCCACAGAATGGTTAATCCACGGCCATATAACATTACCGGTCGCAACTTTTCAGTTTCAATATTGCCTAGAACAACAACAGGCAGGCAGATATGAAAAGATGGGTAAGGAATTCATCAGGGAATCCTGGGATTTACCATACAGATTTCGATGCAGGAGTGGGGACCTGGAAGTGTTTCTAAGCGGAACTAACTGCGAGAACGCTTTTAGTGGATCTCTCATATGCCAGGATATTATGCTACACGGGGCTTGTAATGGGTCTGTGGCGAACTTGTCCTGTCACTTGAGGGGTACCCCAGCAGCTGTGAAGATCCGGTATTCAGGCTTCTCTCGAATGGGAGTTACTTGATGCTGAATGATCAAGGTTGTTGTGGGATGCTTCCGGGCATTGCATATCTAGTCACCGTGAGCTCCAGGGTTATTTGCTGTATGCAAGTATTGTTTCCACCAACACATACAGTCGGGGAGGCGCCGTTATGGCCTTTGCTAAATGTTTCCTTTATACGGTTTGATACTCTGAGCAGAATGAAAGCCATGCTTTTACAACAAATCGTGCCCTTAACCTCCGCCCGGAAGACTTTTGATCTCCAGATCGCAAGGTCCTCGGCTGAGATACAGGCACTTATACGTACAAACTGCCCTTTCCATTTCACAGAAATGGTAAGTCGTATCTTTAATATGTCCGATATGACGGGTATTGTACACCTATTTAAGACCATAGGTTACGGACTGTTAAGCACCTTTTAAACGGGCCTCGGAGTTATACCAAACTTTATACACTCCGTCTTTGAAACATTTTTGGAGGGCTTCCGCTGATCCTGTTTCTAATAGCAGGAATCCTGATTGTTACCTTTCTGCTACGCAATGGACGTCCCAGCCACCAAGGAAGTAGCAACAGCTCTCCTGGAGCGCAAATACCGTGATCGCATTGGTACAACATCTGGGCACACCTCGCCTACGGGAACTGAGCGCCTCTTGGTTCCTGTCATTTAGACCAGTCTGGATGGACTGTGTCCTACCTGTTCTCCGATGCCTGTTCTGCGGAGAAGAATGCGTGTTGGACCTCTGTCTGACACTTCCATCTGCTGCGCCACCGGACGTTGATGCTTTACTGGACCCGATAACGGCTCATGTTCTGCAGTGTCCTCAGCGCATTCCCATGTTGTTGGCAGCATTCTTAGAGCCACCACAGGTAGTTTCTGCTCCTGTTGGTATGGACACCAACTCCTCCAACACTCAGGCCTTGGATGTGGCACAGGCTGCCCCGGCACCTGCTGCAGGCAGTACGGAAGATCATCTGTGCTCAATTGACATTCTTTGTGAGGTGTTACAGGGATCGTCAGCTGCGTATGCAAACAGCAGCAATGTTGCGTCTACCAGCAAGGACACAAACATTTGGCATGTCGCACGCTGGGAAGATTTGGCTTTTAACTTTTTCGAAATTCCAAATTGAAACCTTTTGACCTGCATGGCTTTCAAATGCTTGTAGCTGTTCGGACTATATAAACGGACACTTTAGAGCCACTACTTGAATGATTTTTGTAGAACACTTTTTAAAGGGTTTTTTAAGGCTTTTTAACTTCTCTTAACAATGTTTTTATTAATTGTTGCGTACAAACCTCTAGACGCCTTGGTAGTATGCTAGAATTTAGTAATGTCGTCCAGTCGGATGAGGAGTGGGTGTTATATTTCATATAGGTACCCCGATATAGGTCTAGGTATCATCATAACCCTTCACCTACATTCTCTCCTATACTACATACATAACGGATTTGGAGGACTGACCTTTTCCCCAGTTACAATACTACACATAAGTACGTAGGGTTTTTTCTGGACACTGGCCTCATAAATTATGCATGAGGATTCTTAGTTTCTTGGAATCACAGCAGGACCATCATCTCCTGCATAATAACTGTATATAAAGTTCATTCCCAACGTCATCCTAAGTCCGACACTGGCACAGCAAGGTAGAACCCCTGGGGATACCTTAGGGTATATAAACACCACATCTTGCTGAGATAGGAGAGGAGATCCCGACTTCCATGCCGACACACTGACGCGAGACCCTGAGGTTCCTGCATGCAGATACTCCAGCTTGTAGTGGTCTGACATCCCTAGCAGGGTGTTCAGCTCAAGACCAGCACGGGGTCCCGCAGTCTAACATCAGGTAATTGCTTTATCCTAGAGGGATTCTTGGCTTTACACCTACTCACATACTAGGTACACTTAGGTACATCTAGTTAGGGTGCATCGTAGGAGTACGCATTTTATTGCCATGTATTTTATATACTCGCCTATATTTATGATTTTAGCAAAATGGTAGAAACCTACCATCTGTTTACTTTCTTAGAGCTACTACTCATTTATATATGCTACTGTCTACTGGTGATTTCAGTGCACTTATTTTACGCTAGAATAACGACTGTTCAATACCTAGTGAAAACGTCCCAACCGTTTATTCTGTGTATCTCTCTGAGAACAAGTGAGCGCGAGTGACTGAGCGAAAAGTAAGTTACTGTTTCCACGGTCCTGAGGGATCCGGGTTGTCATGTTCGATAGTTGCCAAGAACTATTCTCTCCTTGGTAAGAGGAGGTTATAGTGGCATCGCGAGCTAGCTGGTACACAGGCCAACATACCCGGTGGGGGTGTCTGGAATCAGGCTGGACACCAGTCCCGCAGTGTATGTTGTCTAAACGCGCAGATCCTATATAGGTCTTATAGGAACTACACGACAATAGCAGCATGGTTGACCTTAATACAGAAAACAATATAAAACAAGCATTGGCATAGCCAATAGGTCTCGCCTTTGGGACCTTATAAGTGTTTAGCCATGCAACACTTGATGTTGTTGCACCAAGGTTATTGTGCTGGATAACTAAACACTTATAAGGTCCTATTGGCTATGCCAATGCTTGTTTTCAGAGTTGTTATGAAGAGATGTTAAATAAATGCTCTGTTTGTTATAAAAGGTGTGCTCTGCCTTCTGTTCATGTGCGTGTGCTACAAAACACTATAGCTCAAACATAACTAGTGCTGCAGTTATTGTGCACACATAGCACTACAGGACACCACAGCACAGTATTGCACTCAGATTATGCAGACACAGTGTTTGTATAGTAGCCAGAGTAAACACACACTGGAACTGCAACCACATCAGAACCCTCACCGACAGCAGCTATGGTCACTTCCATTAGCAGGGCAACCTTCCTGCTGAGAACCAAACGCACAGCTAGCACATAAGACAAGGCAAACGCAACACAATAACAGGCACATACTGATAAAATACTGTGCACTCGAGCTGCCTGTTGTTTCTCAGCTCTAAATTGCATTTGTCTGTAGCGCCCACACTGTCATTCCAGAGAACAAAATTGTGTGTCCCCTACTCACTGGAAGCCTAGGGTGCTGAGGAATGAGGGTCACTGCTTCGCTGCGGGCTCCTGAACCCAACCCTTTACAACGACTGCACTGTCGGCGTGCTCCAACCCCTATTTATCTTCTGGGGTTGCAGGATTGGCTGTGGTTAGGAAACACCATATTGGAACTCCTTGAGGGGTGCTCAGGCGAGGGCAAGACAGAACGGAAAGGGAAGTGGTGCGGGAGGAACATTTTGCGGATACAAAATGCAGTTACTTGTTTCCAGCAGAAAAGACAACGGGTTCATCACAGATGTTTTGTCAAATGTCATTGGTAACTAAAAAAAAATAGTTTGCGAACTTTGAAAGCTGCCAGCGTGAGGAAGATGCATGGATTAGGAATGCATTTATTCACAAGAGATCTTTCAGTGGTTGTTTACTGCAAACTTTTCTTTTTTTGCCGGTTTGGATGTAACATCTGCTTTTAAGCTTAAGCATAACCAGTCGAGCAAATACGTGTAAGAGCTTGATCACCTTTCGCTTCCATCAGGATGAATTGTTGAGAGGACCTGCTATTAATATTTATTGGTGCTGTGGTGATTGAGACGGCACAGATGCTGCCTGTGTAATCCTTAAGACCTTACCTTGACTGGTAGGTCGCTCCCCCACCACACAGCTCCGTCTGTGTGCCCTGCTGCTGCCAGCTGATTGTGCTCGTTTTCCTCTGTGTCCCCTTGCTGCCCTGATTGTGCTCGTTTTCCTCTGTGTCCCCTTGCTGCCCCCGATTGTGCTCTTTTTTCCTCTGTGTCCCCTTGCTGCCCCTGATTGTGCTCGTTTTTCCTCTGTGCCCACTTGCTGCCCTGACTGTGCTCGTTTTCCTTTGTGCCCCCTTGCTGCCCCTGATTGTGCTCGTTTTTCCTCTGTGCCCCCTTGCTGCCCCTGATTGTGCTCGTTTTTCCTCTGTGCCCCCTTGCTGCCCCTGATTGTGCTCGTTTTTCCTCTGTGCCTGTTTCCCGCCGCTGCGCCCCTGCGGCCCCGCCCCCTCACTGCCCATTCGCTGCCCCATTCCCTGCTCCTCCCTCCCACCTCCCCATTTATGGCGGCCGCTGTGTGGTGAGGAGAGCGACCCCTGACCTTGACTGGTAGGTCGCTCCCCCACCACACAGCTCCGTCTGTGTGCCCTGCTGCCAGCTGATTGTGCTCGTTTTCCTCTGTGTCCCCTTGCTGCCCTGATTGTGCTCGTTTTCCTCTGTGTCCCCTTGCTGCCCCTGATTGTGCTCGTTTTTCCTCTGTGTCCCCTTGCTGCCCCTGATTGTGCTCGTTTTCCTCTGTGCCCCCTTGCTGCCCCTGATTGTGCTCGTTTTCCTCTGTGCCCCCTTGCTGCCCTGACTGTGCTCGTTTTCCTTTGTGCCCCTTGCTGCCCCTGATTGTGCTCGTTTTTCCTCTGTGCACCCTTGCTGCCCCTGATTGTGCTCGTTTTTCCTCTGTGCCTGTTTCCCGCCGCTGCGCCCCCGCCCCCTCACTGCCCATTCGTTGCCCCATTCCCTGCTCCTCCCTCCCACCTCCCCATTTATGGCGGCCGCTGCGCGCCGAAGGCGCGCCTAAGGCAAGCCCGTCTGCGCCCGTCCGCGCCTGGACCGCGCCAGAACCCCTGGTCCGTGCATCCCCCGCGCCCGCCACATCAACAGACCCCGATACGACGCCAGAACCCTCCACGCACTCAACCCCGGAAAAGATCACGCCTGCTACCGGGCCACCCCGAAGCGCACCCAAGGGCCCTTCACCTGCCGGAACTGCAGCTTCGCCAGCACCCGCCCCGCCAAACCACCGCCCAGGAAAGAACCCAACTACCTCAGATGCATCCTCCTCAACACCCGCTCCGCCCGCAAACACGCCATCGAACTCTGGGACCTTCTCGACTCAACCTCCCCAGACGTCGCCTTCCTGACGGAGACCTGGCTGAACCCCGCTTCAGCCCCCGACATCGCCATTGCCATCCCGGACGGCTACAAGATCACCCGCAGGGACCGCACCATCGGAGTCGGAGGAGGTATCGCCATCGTCCACAGGAACACCCTCAGAGTCTCAACCAACACCGACGACACCCTCAGCACCGCCGAACACATGCACTTCCAGATCCACACCGATCCCAACACCACCCTCAGAGGAACCCTCATCTACAGACCCCCCGGACCACGACCACAGTTCAGCGATTCCATCACTGACTTAGTCAGCACACACGCCATCGCCTCCATGGACTACATCCTCCTCGGGGACCTGAACTTCCACCTCGAGAACAACAAGGACACCAACTCCACCACCCTGATCGACAACCTCGCCACCCTCGGACTCAGACAGCTCGTGACAACACCCACCCACGCCGCCGGCCACACGCTAGACTCCATCTTTTCCGCAAGCCCACACGTCTCCTTCAACCACACCTCCGAACCCCACTGGACCGACCACCACTGCATCCACTTCACCTACAGGAAGCCCACCACGCACCACCGCACCCAACAAATGCCTCGCCGCTGCTGGAGCAGAGTTACCGAAGACCAGCTAACCACCACCCTCGCCCTGAGCCCACACACCGAACCCTCCGACCCCGACACCGCCGCCCGCAACCTCAGACAGTGGATCGACGACTGCGCCAACACCCTCGCCCCGCTCAAGAATCCGCCCAACAGCCACACCAGCAAGAAAGCCACCTGGTTCACCGAAGACCTCCAGGCCTCCAAACGAACATGCCGAAAACTGGTGAAGATCTGGCTCCACGAACGGACAGCGGACAGCTACGCCGCCCACAAGAGCGCCACCCGCAGTCACCATCACCTCATCAGATCCGCAAAAAGGGCCTCACTCAAAGACCGCCTAGACAACAACGCACACAACAGCAAAGAGCTCTTCAACATCGTGAAGGAACTCTCCAACCCCAGCTCCAACACCAACGACATCCCGCCGTCGCGAGACCTGTGCGACTCACTGGCCACCTTCTTCCACCGCAAAATCGCCGACATCCACGACAGCTTCAACACCACGACCGCCCCGGCAACCACCGAGACCACTGCCCCCACGACCACCAACCGCCTGCTCTCCTGGACCAACATCAACGACGAGGACACCAGCGAGATCATGAACACCATCCACTCCGGTTCACCGCTAGACCTGTGCCCTCACCACGTCTTCAACAAAGCCATTACAGCCATCACGCCCCATCTCCGGAAAATAATCAACATCTCCTTCGAGACAGCAACCTTCCTGGAAAGCTGGAAGCATGCCGAGATCACCGCCTTACTCAAGAAACCCAAGGCTACCCCAAGGACCTCAAGGCCCATCTCTCTGCTCCCGTTCCCCACGAAGGTCACCGAGAAAATCGTCAACAAACAACTGACCCGCTACCTCGAGGAGAACAACATCCTGGACCCTTCCCAGTCCGGCTTCCGCAGCAACCACAGCACCGAAACCGCCCTCATCGCCGCCACCGATGACATCAGGACCCTGCTAGACAACGGAGAAACAGCAGCCCTCATCCTCCTGGACCTATCAGCCGCCTTCGACACGGTCTGCCACCACACACTACGAACACGCCTTCACGACGCCGGGATCCAAGAGAAGGCCCTGGACTGGACCACATCCTTCCTTTCCGGCAGAACTCAAAGCGTCCGCCTCGCCCCTTCCGATCCAAGGCCACCAAGATCATCTGCGGCGTACCCCAAGGCTCCTCCCTCAGCCCGACGCTGTTCAACATCTACATGGCACCCCTCGCCCACGTCGCCCGACGGCACAACCTCAACATCATCTCCTACGCCGACGACACCCAGCTGATCCTCTCGTTCACCAAAGACCCTCACACCGCCAAAGCCCACCTCCACGAAGGAATGAAGGCCGTCGCCGAATGGATGAGGACCAGCCGCCTGAAGCTGAACTCGGACAAGACGGAGGTCCTCATCCTTGGTTCCAACCCTTCAGCCTGGGACGACTCCTGGTGGCCGACATCACTGGGAACAGCCCCGACACCCACCGACCACGCACGCAACCTAGGGGTCATCCTCGACCCCACCCTCTCCATGACTAAGCAGGTCAACGCCGTTTCCTCATCCTGCTTCAACACCCTCCGAATGCTCCGCAGGATCTTCAAGTGGATCCCCACCGAAACAAGAAAAACAGTCACCCAGGCCCACGTCACCAGCAGGCTGGACTACGGAAACGCCCTCTACGCAGGAACGACGGCTAAGCTCCTGAGATGGCTGCAAGGCATCCAGAACGCCTCTGCACGTCTTATCCTCGACATCCCCCGCCGCAGCCACATCACACCCCACCTGAGAGACCTGCACTGGCTCCCTGTCAACAAGAGGATAACCTTCAAGCTCCTCACCCACGCACACAAAGCACTCCACAACTCCGGACCAGCCTACCTCAACAGACGACTCAGCTTCTACACCCCCACCCGCCAGCTCCGCTCCACCAGCCTCGCCCTCGCCACAGTCCCCCGCATCCGGAAAACAACCGCCGGCGGCAGATCCTTCTCCCACCTCGCCGCCAAGACCTGGAACACCCTCCCCACCAACCTTCGGCAGACCCAAGACCTACTGGCCTTCAGAAGACTCCTCAAGACCTGGCTCTTCGATCAGTAGCAGCACCCCCCCCACCCCTTCCCCCAGCGCCTTGAGACCCTCGCGGGTATGTAGTGCGCTTTATAAGTGACCTGATTGATTGAACTGCAACCACATCCGAACCCTCACCGACAGCAGCTATGGTCACTTCCATTAGCAGGGCAACCTTCCTGCTGAGAACCAAACGCACAGCTAGCACATAAGACAAGGCAAACGCAACACAATAACAGGCACATACTGATAAAATACTGTGCACTCGAGCTGCCTGTTGTTTCTCAGCTCTAGATTGCATTTGTCTGTAGCGCCCACACTGTCATTCCAGAGAACAAAATTGTGTCCTAGCCTAGGGTGCTGAGGAATGAGGGTCACTGCTTCGCTGCGGGCTCCTGAACCCAACCCTTTACAACGACTGCACTGTTGGCGTGCTCCAACCCCTATTTATCTTCTGGGGCTGCAGGATTGGCTGCGGTTAGGAAACACCATATTGGAACTCCTTGAGGGGTGCTCAGGCGAGGCCAAGACAGAACGGAAAGGGAAGTGGTGCGGGAGGAACATTTTGCGGATACAAAATGCAGTTACTTGTTTCCAGCAGAAAAGACAACGGGTTCATCACAGATGTTTTGTCAAATGTTATTGGTAACTAAAAAAAAATAGTTTGCGAACTTTGAAAGCTGACAGCGTGTTGAAGATGCATGGATTAGGAATGCATTTATTCACAAGAGATCTTTCAGTGGTTGTTTACTGCAAACTTTTCTTTTTTTGCCGGTTTGGATGTAACATCTGCTTTTAAGCTTAAGCATAACCAGTCGAGCAAATACGTGTAAGAGCTTGATCACCTTTCGCTTCCATCAGGATGAATTGGTGAGAGGACCTGCTATTAATATTTATTGGTGCTGTGGTGATTGAGACGGCACAGATGCTGCCTGTGTAATCCTTAAGAACATTACGAATACAACTGGAGCCCTGCGCAGCTGTAGTGGAAAGGGTGCCACGTTGGGGCAAGAATAATATAACGGAGCTTGGAGCGGAGCAAACCAGTGAAAGTAAAAACTAGGGAGAGTGTGAGGTGCGGAGATAACGGAGCTCAGAGCGGGCAGGCCAGTGAAAAAAAAACTAGGGAGAGTGATCTCAACAGTCACCCAATTAACTGGGGATCCTGACCTCACCCTTAAGAGTAGGGTGTGGAGAGAGACTGAAATTGCATCTGCGGACACATTAGACATGCCCAAACTTTAGAATGTTTTACCTTGTTCTGCTCGGAGGTGTCCACCCAATAGAGGGCGACACTTATGCTGTTGATCAAGTCCTGAAGGGGGCCTGGGAAATAGCCTGTCTCTCAGCTCCTGGCTGATGCCCCCTCCTTTGGAAAGTTCAGCCTCGGCTCCCACCAGAAAGCGCAGCAACTCTCCCTCTGAATGTGGGCAGGGGGCAAGTAGGAATGTGGCTCCTCGGAGGGACCTCGCCTGATCCCCCTAGACCGCAACAGACCTGGCTTGGCTGGCGAAGTGATGTCCGGCCGATCCCACTGGTAATCCAACAGCGTCTCCTTCAGTGCAGTGTGCGTGAAGGAGACCGGCGGCAGGACTCTGGTGCGGGTAGTACGAGACGGCTCCCGATCCCCTCGAATCTCCAACTCCTCTTCCAGATCCTCAAAGCTGCGGGCCCGAGCTCCCGAAAACGGCAGAGAGGAGATGGCCGGCCATGGAGCCCATGCAAGTCGAAGCACCGGGAGTCCCAGCGAACCTGGCCGGGACCCAGGCGGCAGCCCAGATAGTTTAAAAGCCGCAAAGCGACCAGCCTGAGGCGCAAGCGGTGCTCTGGGCTCGCGGGAGAGCTGTCAACCAGCAGCACAGCAGTAAAAGTGGAAGCCATGATAGCCGCGTTGCAACCCCCTGGACAGCTCCAGAGACCGCAGCCCTAAGTCGAAGCACCGGGAGCCCCAGCGAACCTGGCCGGGACCCAGGCGGCAGCCCAGATAGTTTAAAAGCCGCAAAGCGACCATCCTGAGGCGCAAGCGGTGCTCTGGGCTCGCGGGAGAGCTGTCAACCAGCAGCACAGCAGTAAAAGTGGAATCCATGATAGCCGCGTTGCAACCCCCTGGACAGCTCCAGAGACCGCAGCCCTAACTCTAGTTAACAAGCGGCAGTGAAAGCGATCGCGAAAGTGAAAGCAATCGCTATTGGAAAACAAACAAGCCCGCGAGTGGTGGGCGCGCGCGCGCCACAGCAAGACATGTGGTTTCAATTATCGCGCCCGTGTCTGGGCACGATAATTGGAAACAGATGCCAGCCGTGCGGGTAACCGCACAGAAAAGGCCATGACGCACGAGCGTCTGGTCAGCTTTTTGAAACCCCTACATAAAGTCTTGCCAGAGCAGCGCTTGCGCGCTACTCTAGGCTCGACCTAAAAATGGCTGGAGTCTCCTTTATAAAAATGTAAATACCAAAAAGGGACCTACAGATGCTGCCAGGATATCTCAAAACATAAATTGTGTATCTATCCCTCACACTCTTTTCACTCACCACACTAAGCGTTGCATTCCAATGTGTGCTCCTTGGTGGTAATCACACATGACATGGAAACACTTCCCATACAGACTCAATACAAAGACAACATTCTCCCAACCACACACCCTACACGGTATAGCATTCTACCTAAGGCTACTAGAGCTTCCGCACCCCCCCAGTGGTAGTATGCGCTATATGAATGCTACCTTTTATGTCCTTCTGACTTCCCTCAATAATATAAATATATATATTTTTTTTGTCTACCCTCAATAATGTTGTTGGTGGTTGGCATTCACTGATGTGGAGTGTAAGAAACTGGGTTATTAGTTTAGAGGGGTGGAAGCCTCACTCAAATAATAAACACAATCCTTGTCATGGTGAACTAGGAAAGTCACTAAATAAACCTGTGCTTAAACCTCTGGTTGCTTGGCACAAAAGCAGTCAGCCTTAACTTAAAGGCAACGTGTAAGGTATTTATGCAGTACTCAGACAGCAAATCGAGAGACAACACAAGAAAAACCTCAAACCAATTTGGAAAATTAGAGTATGTTGTAATAAATAAAATGACACCAAAATGACAGAAATCTAATCAATAGAACCGCCGGTATGAGTTTTTAAGCATTTTAGGTGAAAATAGCCCCTTGAAGCACAAAGTATCACTTGCGGTTATCTGGTTACGCTAGACCCTGGGAAGGTCACAAGTTCAGGCCTACTGTGATGGAGCACGGGTCAAATAAAGCAACCAGGTTACTCCCACTGAAAAGATACCTTCTCAAGTCCAGAGAGAAGGTTGCTGTTTGAGCTGGCGGGGCCACTAGGAGGAAGC
The DNA here is from genome assembly GCA_963921515.1 of Calotriton arnoldi. NCBI lineage: Eukaryota > Metazoa > Chordata > Amphibia > Caudata > Salamandridae > Calotriton > Calotriton arnoldi. Next base: position 917,284 of record CAWUFW010006571.1, on the reverse strand, counting down.
GGTCAGCATGAGGAGCAGCTCAAGTGTTGCAGATGGTTGTTTCTGTAGTGCGAAGAACCAGTCGTTGCTGGAGCTTCGCATTGGCGATTGTGGCGGGCTGTCGATGTGTAGTGCAGGTCCATTGTTGCCAGTGGTTGCAGATAGTCACTGTCAGCACGAAGAGCAGGTCCCACTAAAGCTTTGCGTTGGCAGTTGTCATGGGTCATGAATTCTTGTAGCGAAGAGGTCACTTTGTGGGCGTGCGGAGTCCAAAACGTCTACATCTTCATATTTTCTTCAGGAAAAGTTCTCTCTGATGCCTGCCAAGGGTTCAGGACCTGGGGGGCACCTCTTGGCGATCAGGACTCAAACAGGAGGTCAGTCACCTGACTCTTGGAGTCATTCTGGAGAGCCTGAGTTTAAGGCAAGCAGGCTCAATATTCCTTAAGTCAGCAGGGCACTCACTCTTCTTCAGACAGTAGGGCAGTCCATCTTCTGAATCGTCCAAAGGTCCAGGAGCAACAGCGGCTCCCACCTGTGGGTGTTGGAGCGCCGCTCCTATCTTTATTTTGATGTCCTTTTCTGCCTCAAATTAGAAAAACGTAAGATTTAAAACACACACGCACACAAACTTGCAGTAGCACTCACTCGTGGCCTCAGACACTCTGACTCACATACACACACAGCAGACTCACATGTTACAGTTACTTAACTACGCTGAAGTCCGTGGATTAACGCAGGCGCACTTTGCACAGCCTGGCTGCAATCAGTGAAATTGGCGGGCTGACAATCTCACATCGCTGAGGTCTGTGAGGTCATCATCCAGGCAAATCGATAGCCTCCTGGGATGAGTTCTACCCCTTGATGACGTTTTCTGAAAGTTAGCCTTCGGGCGCTTCAGGGTGAAGCCCTGCAGCATCAGGGGCTTCCCGTCAGTCAAGGAGTGAAGCCATGCCACAGTCTACCCCTCTCTAACTCGTCACAGGGTGGGTGGGGTCAGAGAGCAACATGGACCCCACCCCACTCTGTGACGACAAAGGGAAGGGTGCGTTTAGAGGCTGCAGTTAGGAAGCTGAGCACTGGATTCTGCACAGTGTATCAGCTCGACTTTCAATGGCCCATTGCGTAGAATTCGATTCACAGCTTCCCGCGCTGCTACATCAAGTGCTTTCACAGAATCCAGCTGGACAGACTCTGCAGAGCTTGGGATAGCCTTTGAGCTTTCAGCCCCTCCCGTGGCCCTTCCCAGGCAGAGGAACGAAGTTTAGTATTGAGGTGGGTGAGCCATCAAACTGAAATGGGGAGACATAAGTCGACACTGGCTCAAATGACAGTGCACAACCCGAGTCCTGAGAATACTTGGCAAGAAAAGATTGGAAAAAACATTGCTAGAATATAATGGAAGTGATTCAGAGTTCAAAATCATGTGTTTTTTTAACACGCAGAAGCGTTTCAGCTTACTGCATCAGATTATTTGGCATGATTGGGCTGACCTAAACGGCAATCATGCAGTGTCCAATGGGCTGGTCTAACAGATCAGGGTGAGGGCCGATTTTGTTTAGTAATTTGTGGGCTTATTTCATGGTCAAGTGGGCTGGTACTTACTGTTGATTTGCTTGCTATTACCACAAGCTTTGTCTGCAGCAAACACAAATGCATGCATTCTCCAGTACCTTGCAAAATACCCACACAGAGTGTCTTTACAAACTCAAAACTGGCCCAATTTGTAAATGTGGGACACTTTTTTAACTGTCTGGATCCCTAATGGAGGCCACTTTTATTTTGTCGCCCAGGCCTATTTTGTGTCCCAGTTTAACTCTAGTTTTTAAAAGTCAACTGAGAAACATTCCTGCCCCTGCCCTGATGACAAAGCAATTAGTAAGAAGGACGTTAAGAACATTGTCATCGCTAGCAACCAGTCAGTGCTGTCACTAATGACACTAACTGGCCATCAGCAAATCACCGATGGGCAGGTGTGGGATTCCAAATATGTTGTTTTTTGCTTTAAGTTCTATTCCAACTGCATGGGAGGGGTGCTTTGTCCTACTTCTTAATGTTTCTTACATATTTAAATAGCGCAAACTCAGACCTAGGGCAATAGAGTACTTTACATGAGAACAAGACGTTGTTCATTATTTAAGTTAGAGAGCTCAAAACCTGAGATCACAAAAGCAACAGCAGATACTGCACTGTACGGTTAAGTACTTGGGAGGCAGAAGGATTTCCCTTTACTGCAGCGCACATGCACTGCTGGCTTTCATTAAAAAGGAGTGCATCACGGTTTTAATGTTATTAGTAGTTTAATTTGAAAATAGTGGACTGACGGAAAAGAAATCCGTAAGTCACTTAACTTTTTGTGTACAAACACTGCAAATTTAAGTGTTCAGCAATAGCATGGCCATCCCTCAGCACACAGGTTAACACTGTTCCACCAGTTTATAGTTTATTGGCACACTGGCAAGTAGTGCTCCTGAATGTAAGTGCCTAATTGCCACACTTGACTTCAATATTTTAGTAAGGCACTCCTTGTCCCAAACGACAGGTACTCTCCCATTCCAAGCACTGGAGCACTGCTGAGAAGTGTCGGCACTATCCCTTCCAAATTATGTTTGCTATGTAAAACTCATCCCCAACTTGTACGCCTCTCCACTTTCAAATGTCACCAGCCGCCACTGTCCATGAGTGTTCTGCTGAGAGGTTCTGAAGGTCCCCTTTTTATACCTGGTCGAGCCTTTGTGTGGGGGAATGCCCTGCCTTATCCCTAAAACTGGTTCTGCTTAGTTCTTCTCCTTACCCTGGTCCTGGCTCCCAACTGTCTAGGGTGACAAAGACAAGGGCAGGCTTCATGTCACGTTCCTTTGTGTGTGCTGCAGGCAGGGCCCTTTAAAGAGTAATTATGCAGGGCACAACTCTCCCCAGCCACCCTGTCAGGAAGACGCTCTCCAACAAAGCAAGGCCTCTTATGTCCCTGTATCTGGAAGCAATACACAACCCACAACAGGAGAGCCATTTACAGTCATGTGACCGAGGACAACAATAGAAAGGCACAGTTAGCTTGTGCAGGAAAATGGCAACTTTCTAAAAGTGGAATATTCAATATAATAACTTAAAATTCGACTTTACCACTAAAGAGAACTTTTTTAAATTACAATTCATTTGGGTGGAAACAGCATGTCTCTATTTGGTCTAAAGTTAACTAAAGTTAGCACTTATTGGGCGTAATAAGGTAACCCAATGTAATTCTGTGAGAGAGACAGGCCTTACAACAGTGAAAAGGACCTTAGAAGTTTTTCACTGCCAGGAAATGTAAAACTTAAGCACATGGTCTACTTTTTAAAAGCTATGCACCTGGCCCTAAGTGCTTTTAGTGCCGACCATAGGGATGACCTATAAATATTAAAAAGGAAGGGTTAGGCCTGGCAAAAGGTTTATTTTGCCAGGTCAAAATGGCAATATAAAAATACACTACACTCTGCAGTGCTACTTTAGTGGGTGGCACAGTGAGTGCTGCTGCCCACTAGTAGCATTTAATTTACAGGCCCTTGGTACAGGTTGTACCATTTACTAGGGATTTACAAGTATATTAAATGTTCCAATTAGGGGTAGGCCACTTTTACCATCTTTTAAGATGAGAGCAGACACATTTTAGCACTGGTTAGCAGGAATAAAGTGCACAGAGACCAAATGCCAAAAAAGAGTTTAGCAAAGGAAGACAGTGAAGACAAAACGTTTGGGAGTACACCATGCCAAGAATGTTAGGTCTGACATGAGTAAACCAAGATATCCCAAGTTGCATCCACTGATACTCTTCACTCACCCGAACAGTTCAGAGGACAGGCAGTGGATTTAGAGAACCAAGAAAGACTTACGAGGTGGTAGATTCCTTGTAGAATGCATCTGACACTGCCCTTGTTAGTTGGGGTCAGGGAGGTTGCATGAAAATGAGCAATAAGCACTCCAGTGCACCTGATCACCATCACTTTGAATAATATAGTGTACCTTTTCTCACACACATAAACCACTATGATTAAAGTGTACCTTTTCTCGCACACAAACTATCCTTCAAATCACTCTTTTTTCAAACACTAATTCAATCACTTTTTTTTTGTCTTCTCCTTGTTTTTGTACCTTCCCTTTCACACACATTATTCTCTCATGCTCTCTTCTCTCATGTGCTTTTTGAAACCACGCAGACACAAATGCACAGGGGCAATTATATATTTTTTGCTGAATACATTTACATGCTGGGATTTTTAACTCTGTACTTTTTGTGCTGAAGGGCAAGTTACTTACCTTCGGTAACGCCTTATCTGGTAGAGACATAATCTAGCTGCAGATTCCTTGCCTTAGAATTTCCCAGGTGTCAGGCTGGATCCGGAAGACTTTGCTCGAGCAATACCGTTGTGGTGTCGGTTGGCTCCGCGTGGCGTCGTCGTCCTTGCCGGAAGTGACATCCAAGCCACCTCGGCAAGCTGACGTCAGTTACATTTCACGATTTTCAAAGCCAAAAGCGCAGAGCAATAAAGTGCACTGACAGTGGTGTGTTTAGAATGGTTGTATGATAGAGGCACGCATGGCTAAACCACATGTGCCTCTGCCATGTAGCCTGGACCGCGAATGCGTCTTAACCACTCAATCCTTTACCACGCAATTTTGTTGTAAAGGCATGAATGGTAAGGGGATATGCATGGTTAACTTCGCCACTACCCTGACCCCCCCCTTCCCCAAGCCCTAAATTGCTAACCCTTTACCTGCCCCCTGCCCTGAGGCTCAAATCCTGCCTTAAAAACTACCCCTTGCCTTCCCCTGCCCTGAGTCCTAAAACCGTGTCCCTTAACATACACTACACTGACCCTCGCCCCCCACCGCTGTCCCTGAAACTACCCCAACCCCTTACTACTGTCCTGAGGCCTAAAACCATGTCCACTGTGTTAAAGCATTCCTTGAGTGCAATGAGCAGGATCTGATGTTTCGACAGCTAAAGGATGGAAGTAAAAATTTGGACAGTTCATTTGAAAAGTCATCACAGCAACAAGTTACAGTGGGCTAGTGATTCTGTCCAGTAAGGACAGAAACAGCAGTTCATGGATTGGCGCATGTATTGACAATTTTGCCTAATCTCCCCCATATTGATACGCCAAATCTAAGTCTTGTAAGGCCTCGTTTCACTCCAAATTATAGTACCACCAACAGGTAGGTTTGTATTTAATTTTAGCCATATGAATTCAGTAAAGTCACAATGTGCTTTATCGAGGAGCATGAGGAATGTCCAAGGTTAAAGGAGCATTGGCACTGTTACTTTGCCCCCTTTCCAAAAGTACCACGACCCCACACATATGCATGGTTAAGGCAGATGCGTTGTTCAGGCAAGCGTGGTTACGCTTGTGGTGTTCCGGGACGCGTGGCTCTGGCTGCGTTGTTCCGGACGTTTCCCGTTTAGAACAACTAGGGCCCTGAAAGGGCTGACCCTAAAAACCTGACTGCAGTGCTGGGAGGTAGGTGGGTCGGTAAGGAATTTGCAGCTAGATTATGTCTCTACCAGATAAGGCGTTACCCAAGGTAAGTAACATGTCCATCTGATAGAGACATCTAGCCGCAGATTCCATACCTTTTCGGAAAATGCCCCCAAAATCTGGAACTCCCTACCAGCAGATCTTAGAACTAACCCCTCCATCGTGACCTTAAAAACAAAACTTAAGGATCTCCTCCTCGCTCGACACCTTTAACCTTCGGACCAATACGTCGTAGTGCCTTCCCAAAGACTCTCCATTTTGCTCTGTCTGTCTGCTCTTTCTTATTTACCAGTGTACATGCTGTAAAGCACTCTGATACCCTCGGGTCTTGTCAGCGCTATATAAAACTCTCTAAATAAATAAAACGAAATAAATAAAATTAGAATAGACACCCCAGCAATACCATCCCCGGAGGAAGGACTGCGGACAAGTTTAGACCAGGAAGTCCTGCAGGACTGAGCAGCCAAAAAAGGCTGTCCCTGCAGACTTGACCATCCAGGCAGTAGTGCTTAGTAAACGTGTGCAGTGATGACCACGTTGCTGCCCGACAAATGTCAAGGACTGGAACACCACGTTGCAACACTGCGGTTGCAGCCTTAGCTCTGGTGGAATGAGCTCTTAAGCTTTCAGGTGGCTGTTTTTTTGGCCAGAGCGTAGCAAATGTTGATGCAAAGGACCACCCATCACGAGATAGTCCTTTTCTGCACCGCATAACCTTTCTTTGGTCCAACGTACCCCACGAAGAGTTGGTCATCCACCCGGAACTCTTTAGGGGCATATTTACAAGCCCCTATCACTACAGGAACGTCACTTTTAGTGACGTTCCTGTGGCGATAAACCCTTCGCCTTATTTACAAGGCAGCGTTAAGCAACGTTAAGTGGCGTAACGCCACCTTGTAAATAAGGCCCCCTTTCATGCTACACTTAGCGTGAAAGGGGTGGTCAATGGGTGTTGCGGTGGGCGTTCCGCCGCAACACTCCTTGATTTTGACGCTGCCCCCTATTTACAAGGGTGGCGTAAATAGTAGGCAGCGCCAAAATTAAGACCAGGGAAAAGCTGGTCTTAATATGGCGAAACGACGAGAAATGCTTTATTTCTCCTCGGTTTTGCTGTTTCTATGTGTGCTGCATTGTGCAGGACATATAGAAACAGCAAATTGCCATGAATGATTGTTTATGTGCAGAAAGGTGTTCCTTCCTGCACATAAGCAATAATTTAAAAAATGACGATTTGCAACTTCTATGTGCGTTGCACAATGCAGCACACATTGAAGTTAGAAATAACCATTCTGGCTTGTTTATATGCACATAAACAATCATTCCCTCAATGCAGGCACCCTTGCACTATGGTATTGTAAATACGGTGCATCTCTGCATTTCTATAGTGGCGGAGTGCGGCTTTAGCAATTTTGGAGCTAACCCGAGCTCTGCCACTTTCTTATTAATATTCCCTTTTGGTGCGGCAAGAACGGCAACGCTTTTTTTTGGGTCCAGATGGAGGAGTCGCTCCTCCTCTCTAGAGGGGTGCAGAGGAGGATAGAAAGTGGGCAAGGTGACTGATCGCCCCACGTGGCATGGTATTACCACTTTTGGTAAGAAAGAGGCCCTGGTGCGAAGCACCAACTTATCAGGGAAGATGGTCAGGTAAGGAAGCTTGGATAACAGAGCCTGCAATTCACTAATCCTCCTGGCAGAAGTTATTGCCACTAAAAAGGTTGTTTTGATGGAAAGCAGCCAGAGGGGGCAGTTGTGCAGAGGTTCGAATGGAGCACACATCAGGAAGGTGAGAACCAAATTAAAGTCTCACTGAAGCATGATAAATGGGGCAGGAAGGAACATATGTACAAGACCCTTAAGAAATCTGTTTACAATAGGGGATTTAAATAAAGAGGGTTGATCTGGCAGCCTCAAGAAGGCAGACAAGCCGGAAGGTACCCTTTAAGAGTGCCCAGAGCAGAGCCCTGCTGGGCAAGGGTCAAAATAAAGAGAAGGACTTGAGAGAGGGAAGCAGAAAGAGCATCAATAGACCGTTCTGTACATTATTTTATACATTTCTACCACCAGCAAACATACACAGTCTTTGTAGAGGGATGTCTGGCTACCAAAATCACATTACAGACTTTGGGAGAAAGATGGAATGTTATCAACTGCTGCCGCTCAATCTCCACGCAAGTAGCCGTAGAGTTGACAGGTTCGGGTGGAGGACCCTCCCCTGCTGCTGCGACAGAAGATCCTCCCAAAGGGGCAGCCTGATCGGAGGATCGATGCTCAATTGGAGAAGCTTGGGGTACCAGACTTTCCGTACCCAGTCCGGAGCCACAAGAATGACTTGGGCTCGTTTGTGCCTGATCTTCTTGAGCACTGTGGATAGGAGTGGTATTGGTGGAAAGGCGTACAGGAGGCCTGAGCTCCACTGGAGACGAAAAGTGTCGCTGAGCGAGTCCCGCCTTGGAAACTCCAGTGCGCAAAACTGCTGACATTGCGCATTCTCGGCGGAGGTGAACAGATCTAACCAAGGCTCTCCATCTGAAAGAGACCTTGCGTCATCTCCGGATGGAGATGCCATTTGTGATCCGCTGGGCATCGACGGCTGAGTTCATCCACCCTGGCATTCAGGGAACCTGCCAGGTGTTGAACCACCAGGGATACGCCCTGCTGTTCCAGCCATGTCCAGAGATGCAGAGCCTCTTGAGAAAGGGCCAAGGGCTGAACCAGCTTCCCTTGAAGGAAGGAGGAAAGCTTTCAATGCCAAGCGAATTGCTTGGAACTCCAACAAATTGATGCAGAGTCCGGATTCTGCCGGAGACCAGAGATGGTCGCCCCATCACATGAGTGACGCATCTGTCACTACTGTGTGATCTGGTTGGGGAAGGGAGAGGGGTCTGCCTCTGACTCAATTGCGGTTGGTCAGCCACCACTGCAGACCATGTGCAGTTCCCTCTGAGATCTGGACCATGTCGAAGAAATTCCCCTGATACTGTGCCCACTGGAACGTTAGGTCCCATTCAAAACCCGCAAATGCCATCTGGCATTTGTTATCAGCAGGAGGCCATGAGGCCTAGCAGCCTCAGACTCAGTCTCACTGAAATCCAGGATAGAGGCTAAAACATAAGTATCATATCCTGAATATCCTGGACTCGACTCTCTGGGGATAGGCCCAAAACAGCACTATGTCCAGAACAGTTCTGATGAAAGGGAGCGTCTGAGAGGGAGTCAGGTGTGACTTCAGCATGTTGAATGTGAACCCCAGTGAAAGCAGGAGATTCAACGTAGTCTGGCGGTGGGAAAGGACAGTCTGGGGTGAGCTCACCTTCAACAGCCAGTTGTCGAGATATGGGAAGACTGGCACCCCTGATCTGCGCAGATGAGCTGCGACCACCGCCATTGCCTTGGTGAACACCCGAGGGGCGCTGGTAAGGCCAAAGGGGGGCACTGTGAAATGAAACTGCTCGTGGCCTACCGTGAACCACAGGTAGCGCCGATGGGCAGGCAGGACGGGAATGTGAAAACAGCCAACCTGAAAGTCCAATGCTATCATCCGGTCTCCATGGTCTAGGGCAGACAAAACCAGAGCCGGAGTGAGCAATTTGAATTTTTCCTTTTTGAGGAAGTAGTTGAGGGCTCGCAGATCTAGAATAGGATGAAGGCCCTTGTCCTTTTTCGGGACCAGAAAGTAGCGGGAATAGCAACCAGAGCCTACTTCTGGCTCTGGAACCCTCTCTACGGCTCCCTTGGCCAAGAGAGTCCTGACTTCTTCCTGAAGCAAGTTCAGGTGGTCCTCCGTCAGCTAGTCGTAAGTCGAAGGCATGGAGGGAGGGGTAGTCTCGAAGGAGAGGGAGTAGCCCTTTCAGACTATCTGATAAACCCTCTTGTCCGATGTGATGTTTTGCCAGTGGTGGAGGTGATGGCTGATCCTGCCACAAACCGGCAGCCCATGATCTTGAAGGGCCGGATTAGGAAGGTTTAGAGGCTGCAGGGGGAGGAGTGGACTGGCTCGACCTCTGGCCGCCTAACCCACAGGGTTGAAAGGAGCCAGGCCAACAGCCGCGCAGAGGTTGCTGAACTTGTGCAGTTTTGTGGCTGGGATATGGCTGGTGATGCTGAAAGCCCCTTCTCAGCCAGGCATGGCATTGAACACCCACAGTCGATAACATTGCTCTGCCCAGCGAGACAGTGGTGTCAATCCCACAACGAATGGTGAACTTTGCCGCATCTCTCCTGCCTGATACCGCTTGGCAGAGAATGGCTCTAGTCTCCTACGGGACCTTGTGGCAGCACTTGCGCAACCGTTTTCCACAAGGAGTGGGAGTAATGGCCCAATAAGCATGCAGTGTTCACTGACCACAATGCAAGGCTGGCGGAAGAAAAAAACCTTCTTGCCCCAACTATCTAGATTCTTGGATTCCCTGTGCTGGGTGCGGAAGGTAACGTGCCTTGTGAGGTAGAGGCTTGGACCACCAAGCTCTCTGGGGTAGGGTGGTTGGTGAGAACATTTTGGTGATGGGGGTGGGCGATTGTCCTATTCACAGGTGCCCCTAAGCTGGGCTTGGACCAAGTTCCCAGAAGGACATCAGTCAAAGTCTAGTTGAAAGGCAGGAGGGGTTCCAAGAAGGAGACACCTGTCTGCAGAACCTCTGTAAAGATGTTCGGCTTGACTTCCACTGAAGGTCCAGGATCTCGGCTGCCCTTCACACCACAATAGCATATGAAGTTCCCTCATCCATAGCCACAGTAGGGGGAGAAAGCAGGCCAGAATCTGGGGAGATATCCAGTTCACTGGCCTCACCCAATTCCTCATACAAAGCCCATTTAGTGCTCAGGCTAGTCTGGTAAAGGGTCCAGCGACCCCTCAAAATCTTTCTCCATTCCTAGCCCCTCAAAATAAGGCTGAGAAACCGATCTAGGACCCAAGGGTACCGTTGGTGCCCAAACCGGCATCAGTAGGTGCCGATCAGGTTTGTCGGGGATAAGAATGGGGCTGGCGCTGCCCGGGGGCACCAGAGGCGTCTGGAGTCTCAGCGCGGGGGCCGGTGCCGGGGAAGGTCGCAGGGGCACAACCGTCGTTGGTCCGGATCCACCACTGGAACCATTGGGGGGCATCAGCGCTGGGGACGGAGCCACAGGCGCGGAACGTGATGGAGCCCCCTCTGAGCCTTCGGGGCCCGAAGACGCTCCGGGAGTGTCAGGTCGCCCAAAGATGAGGCACATGTGGACATAGAATTCTTTAAGCTGGGAGGGGGTAGCTACGGCTCCTGGAAAGGCAGGGAAGCGTGCAGTCGACCCAGGCTCAGGTTCCGCAGAACGAGGCCTAGAGTGTCGAGACTCCTCCGTCACGTTGGCCAACTTTGACTTCATGTGTTTCTTATGCCTCTTACCTGACCAACCCGACGACATTCCTATCGACTGGGAGCATGAATGAGACCTCTGGAGCGAACGGCATGGAGACAAACGCCGGGCCACAAGTATCTTTAGGGGCCCTCCCTCAAAGCCTTTGGAGCTATGGGCTGGCAGTCGGAGCACGACTTCGAGTCATGGTTGTGCACCAGGCACAAGAGACAAATTACGTGCAAATCAATCACTGACATCCAGAAGTCTTCTTCGACATTGAGGAAAAACCTATACACCAAAGATCATCGACAAAACATAGAAAAAAGCCTGTCAAAAAGTGACAGAGAGTAGCTCTCTTTAAGAATCTGCATTAGCTGGCACGGAAAGAAAAGAACTGACGTCAGCGAACCGAGGTGGCGCCTATATATGTGATGAGGATGACACTTTCGGCGCAGAAGACAACACTCGGAGACGACCGACGCCACCTACCGGCGTGCCATGGTATTGCTCGAGCAAAAGCTTTCCAGATCCAGTCTGACGACTAGGAAATTTTAAGGTAAACAATCTGCGGCTAGATGTCTCTATCAGATGGCACTCGTACGAGTCCAGGAATGCAAAGTTATGCAGGTAAAAGCCAAAACTGGGTCAATGTGTTATAAATGACAGTGGTCACTTGGAAGCAGTGTCCCTGCCTACAGTGCAGAGATGGGAAAAGGGGGCCTCATTTATACTTGGCCGCATTTGCGTTTTTTTTCTCTAGCAATTGTCCCCTTATGAGGAAATCACAAAAAGATGCAGTTTTCTGGAGGTTTAAGAAAATGCACTGACTTTGCAGATGGTTTCCTCATCCAGCGCTCGTTAAACCAAGTACAAGTGTGCATCGTTGATTTATGTATTTTTATTTTTTATGTTTTTCAATGTGCATGAAGATTCTTTCTTACCTTTGTGTCAATATATTTTGAGGTTGTGTCTGGAGTTTATCTTTGCTATCCGGCGAGTGTCTTTATTGGCTTTGGTAAGCTTTTTTGTTTTTTAGAGATGGGAACTATTCTATAAACTCTCCCGTCACCACTGGTGTCTGCTTGGCAGGTCTACAATTTTGCAGTGGCTTACTGTTTCAAGTTTACTTTTTAAAAAAATGCTTCACTAGACATAAAAATACTCATTATAAAAGCACAACCTCTGAGAAACCACCAACTCAATCCCGACAGTCTTTAAATTGCTCCCCCCGCCTTCCTGTCGCAAAAGGAGGCAGCCATAAATTGAGGGTTGGAGGAAAAAGTGTGATAAGAAAGCAGAATAATAAATCACATTTTTATCTCATTTTATCCCTAGCTTGTACTTCAGTCCTGCACGCTTTAAACACTGATTTCCCCACTGTTTCTGCCCTGGTGTCGAAATGGTGTACATATGAGGAAAAAGTGTGATGCCTCAACGCACTTTTTCCTCAGGTTTTCCCCATTTTATCCTCACTACAGCCAAGTATAAATGACAGTGGTGGCTAGTGCATGGAAGCGCAGAGGCACCGCCCCACCAGCCCAAACATGCATTCATAATGGAGAATTCGCTATTACAACTGTAGCAGCAGCAGAAATAAAAATAAATGATCTGACAGATCTGTCACTTCAAGTGTTTTAATTTCCATTGTCTATGTGTTGACAATGCAAAGTGCGCATGTCAGCAGAAAATGAAAGGGGACATCATTGAGTTATGTGCACTGCGCATGTCTAAAGAGTGATGTACATTTAAGCTCCCTTCACACATTAGCAAGCCATATACACGCTGCTCGTGCTCAGATCACGGCAGCATGTGCGGAGATACAACCCTGCTCAGACGGTGACACTTTTCAGCTCAGCCACCCAATAAGAAGACAGGTTATAGAAGTGTGTGAAGCAGGATCAGCCCTAGCCCTATTCTGACTTCTAATAGGGCTTTCCACAGGGCACTTTGAGTGGAGTGTAACGATGCGGAGCCTCGTTGTTGTTATTGAATCCTTTATTGAACGGACACAGAGCAGACCGCTTGCCTCCTAACTTCTAATCCTTTTACCACTGACGAACTTTCTGTATTCTAGTAGCCATAGCTACACGGCCACAGTTTTACTTATGACATCACTACATCTTCCCCTTCTTGACAACAAGGGAAAAACAAAGCTTAGCTTATACATGGCAATCAACAAAACAAAAAATAAAAATAAAACAAATAAATAGAAGAAAAGAGAAATAAATCATTAACATTGTTCAATCAGTCTTTGAGGTCTTTTTTGTACCCTTTCCGTTCTTCTAAGGGGAATGCACTCATGGACATCATTCCCTTCTCTACACATTTCATTTGAAGGGCTTATAAATTTCTTGAAATGTGCCTTGTTCCTTATTATCACTTTATTCTCATTCCGAGCAGTGACAGCTGAACCCTTCACCCTAGTCACTTCCAAAGGAGACGCGTGAAACCTGCTCATGGACTTTCGTGTCTGATTTTGCCTTACCAATACCAGATCTCCAACTTCATAGCTTCTTCTGCGAACATACTTCCTTTGTTCAGCATTCTGTTTCATCTTGTCTTTCACTATCTCATCTCTTTTTGCAATTTGTGTATGTTCTTCAGGATGTTTCAATGGCATTTGTGGTAAACGTGTTTGTCTCGTTTGGCCAAACATCAGCTCAGAAGGAGTTTTTTCAGTCGAACCATGAGGTGTATTCCTGTAGTCATGCAAAACTTGGCACACAGCTTGATTCACGGAAATGTCTGTTAGTTTTGCTCTTTACACACTTTTCTTTAATGTAGCCATCAGTCTTTCCACTATAGCATTTGCTTGTGGCCAGAGTGGGGTAATTTTCCTATGTCTCACACCCATATAATCAAGAAATTTCGTAAATTCTTTTCCATTAAAAGGTGGACCATTATCTGTTTTTAAAATTTTAGGTATACCCCAAGCTGAGAAAATGTAATCAAGAACAGGCAATATCACAGATGCAGAAATGGACGACACTGATTTCACGACTGGAAATCTAGAATATTCATCAATAAGCACAAATAAGTAATGCCCAGAATCTAGGGGTCCATAAAAATCACATGCTAGTTCAGACCAGAGAGCATCTGGCAATTTAGACATCTGCAATTCTTCAACAGTTCTTTCTCGTGTGGTACACTGACAGAAATGACAGGACTGCACAATTTCTTCTACTTGACTGTCAAGCCTCGGAAACCACACTTTTTCTCTAAAGAGAGTTTTTGTCGCTGATATCCCTCTATGACTTTCATGTGCAAGATTAATGACACGTCTTTGTAAATTGCTTGGAATGACTATTCTCTTCCCTCTTATAAGAACAGCAGAAGTGGCTATTGTTAATTCTGCTTGAACATTTTTGTGCGCAAGCACATCTCTTTTGCATATTCCTGGTTGAAATTTCGTTAAAGCATTGACATGCTTCCATCTATTTAGGTTTATTATTCTTTTCACTTCTGTTAAAGTATTGTCTTTATTAGATTCATGAATCAGTTCTTGTTCAGAGATCACTTCAGGAACTGTTGACTTAATTATGAAGTTTATGTGGTTTTCTGTGTCATCCATTTCATTTTTATCCTCATCTGTTGGGTGTCTAGACAAGTAATCAGCTGGATTATACTCTTTTCCTGGCTTATGAATTATTTTAAAATCATAGTCCATCAACCTCAAACCCCATCTTTCGATCCGAAGAGGTCTTTTCGCTTTCGGATTTTCAAAAATAGTCGTGAGTGCTTGGTGATCTGTTACTATCACAAATGATTTTCCGAACAAAAAATCATGATAATGCTCACATGCCCAGACTACCGCCAAAATTTCCTATTCCGGTTGAGAATATTTCTTTTCTATATCTGTCAGGCTTCGGCTAGCATGTAAGACCACAAACCTTGGAGTGTCTTTTCCATACTTATGCTGAAGTAGAATGGCACCTAGTCCCACTGGACCTGCATCTACTACTATTTCTGTGCACAAATTTGGGTCAAAATATTTCAAATTTGCTGCTGTTGCTATGTCACTTTTATCTTTTCAAATGCATTCTTGCATCCCTTACTCCAGAGGAATGCCCTGTCCTTCTTCATTAGCTCTCTAAGGGGCGAACTGACGGTAGCATAATCCTTGATATAACAGAACAATAACTAGCCATTTCCAGAAAAGAGCGTAATTCTGTTATATCTTTCAGACAAGACATTGCTACTAGTGACGATACTTTCTTTGGATCCGGTCTCATTCCTTTGCTTGAGAATATATGACCATAAAATGTTAGTTCCGGTTTAGCAATTTCACACTTTTCAGGGTTCAGTGTTAACCCAGCTTTCATAAGCTCTTGACAAACGGCTCTTAGTGCTTGATCATGTTCACTTTCTGTTTTTCCAAAAACAAGAATATCATCACTGTAATTCATTGAATTTTTAACTGGTCTAATGGCATTTTTTATGATCTCTTGAAAAATCTCTACAGCTGAGCATATTCCAAAATTAAGTCTTTTGTAACGAAATAGCCCCATATGCGTTGAAAAAGTTGTAATGTATCTTGATTTCTCATCAATTTCCAATTGATGATATCCTTTGCAGAGGTTTAACTTCGAGAAAACTGTTGCCCCATTCAAAATACTAATCATGTCGTTCAGATGAGGCCCAGGATGCCTCTCTCTCTCAATTGCAGTATTACAGATTCTAATCTGGCTCGTGTCCTTTTTCGGTACCACTACAATCGGAGACACCCAAGGTGTTGGGCCTGTAGCAGGCTCAATTATGCCCTGTTTAAGTAAAGAATTAATTTCCTCTTTGACTTTACTTTGCATGTGAATTGGGACTCTCCTGTGCATTTGTGCTACTGGTTTCACTTTTTCATTTATGTGCAGTGAAATGGTTTTTCCTTTTAACTTTCCAAGACCTTTCGTTAAAACAGGAAACTCTTTTAGTATATGTTGTTCCATTGTCACATGAAACGTCATGACCAACAGTCCCATTAACTGAGCTGTAACATTACTTAGCAAACGTGGCCCAGCAGTTTCTCCTTTCAATACATGTATTTCTTCTTTAAGAGACACTTTTCCATAAGACAAACTTTCTTCAAACTTCCCTAAACATGTTACAGGGCTTTTTGCACCCCATTGGAAAACTTTGACATTTGATGAAACAAGAGGAGATCTGCTTTTCATTTTGTCATATTCAGTCGTGCACATGATATTACATGTTGCTCCACTGTCTAACACAAAAGGAACTTTTTGAGATCCCACTAATATGTCAACAGAAGCTGTTCTTTCGATATCTTCCTTTTTTAACAGATTGATCTTTTCATCTTCATTTCCTTCTGACATTCGATACAATCGCTCTTGTTCAAATTCATCAGCGGAAGAATCATCAACACTTTCCATTTGTCTGACATATTTTGTATTTCCTTTCACTTGACGTTTCCACATTTTTCCGTTGTCCTTTCTTTTGAACCTGCATACAGTAGAGAAATGATTCATCCTTCCACATTCCTTGCACTGTTGTCCCAAGGCTGGACATACATTAGTATGCGGAAATGGTTGTCCACATCTATAGCATGTTCTTTTCTCCTTTCGAAAAGTTGCTGACTTTTCCACTCTATTATTAGTTTTTTTCATTTATTTTGTTATCCTTTTCTTCATTTTTGCTGTCTTTCTTGGTCATTTGGCGAATTTGTTCTAACGTTTTAACTCTTCCTTGCTCCATGTTGTTTGCATGTTTTTTTGCTTGAGCATCAGTACGTGCCATGCGTAGAATTGTTCTCAAATCATAGGTTTTTTCAAGAAGTTTTTTCCTGAATTCTACTGAATTACATCCTTGAATGACCCTTAACCTGACAGCTTCCTCATTATTGAACTTATCAAATTCACAAAACATGACTAATTTTTTGAACTTGGTTACAAATTCATCAATGATTTCATTGTCTTGCTGACATGTCATGTTAAAAGTGTACCTTTCTAAATCTACATTTATTTGTAGGTCAAATCTTTCATTCAAACTTTTCATGATACCATCATATGTATTTTTGTATGCATCTGGAAACGTGACGATAATATCTTCCACTTCATCACCCAATAAGTTGAGCAGTAAATCCTTAGCTTGCTCATCAGTATACTTTTTGCATGTGGCCTTTAAAAAAATGTTCAAATCGCCTTGTCCACTTTTCCCACCTTTGAGCAATTGTTTGCTCATCTGTAATGTCAAATGGTAGGGGTCTTCTATAAATCGTGCTAGATACATTTTCCTCTTCTTGTTCATCCATATGTGTGTGTGCAGACACACTTGTTGAACTTTCACCCTCTTCTATTAATATAGCATCCATTTTGTATTGTTGAGCTTTCTTTTAGGCTTAAAATTGACTTAAAACTAATTTTGCCTGACCTTAATATGGACTCATAAGTTATTCAATCACAGTGTCCCAAAACTTGCCTGACTACAAGATGGCCGCCGAGTTTTTAAAGTCTCGTGAGATTTTCTTGCCTGAATCTAAGATGGCCGACGTTTTTAGACAGGTGAGTTTCAGGTCAGTTCCTAACTCTAAGATGGCCGCCGTTTGTGACAGGTCAGGCGAGCTCTTGCGAGATTTGCTACACGCATGCTAGCATTTCACAAGAAATCGGCTCTTCCTCACGCTGAAGTGCGGTAAGCAGTTTTTCTTCCTTTACTTCATAATATCTCTTTTGAAGTGCGCGCAGGCAATTTACGCGTTTGATTCACGCCGATTTTGCCGATTTTAAAGAAACGCAGCAAGCGCTCTTACCGCAATATGAGGGAGACGTTAGTTCGCATCGGTGCTCGTCGCCAATCTGTAACGATGCGGAGCCTCGTTGTTGCTATTGAATCCTTTATTGAACGGACACAGAGCAGTCCGCTTGCCACCTAACTCCTAATCCTTTTACAACTGACAAACTTAGAACTTTCTGTATTCTAGTAGCCATAGCTACACGGCCACAGTTCTACTTATGACATCACTACATGGAGTAGGTGCTCGTGCTAACAGACGCCTATTGGGAACATCTGTGGAGTTCACCAGTTAAGATCATTAGAACAGGTAGCCTGTTGGCTGTGCCATGTAACCCATAGCAATAGCTCTAGAGGAATGAGAAACAGAATCCAACAAACACTTCTTTTTCATTTTCTGCTGGTGAAGGATTCTTTTTTCATGCACTTGTTTGTTTGGCCTGAACAAGGTGAAACAGAAAAGATGTACTGCTTGTAACAGGATGAAAAGCCTCTAGCTAAAAAAAACATGAAAGTAGAGAGAAGAACAGCAGGATGCAGAACGGGAAGACACCTCTTCAAACTTGTCCTGAAGTATCAAGCCAATAGTACTAAGACAAGAGTAACTGAGGGACCCGCCTCTCCTGAAGATTAGACCCCTTGAGAGGCAGGGCGACCTTTGGGTGTTTACCATCAAGTCTTCCAGGTATTGATGATTGACGTCTTGTCCATAACAAATTACAAATAACATGTGAGGGATACAGAGGTCCATTTCTGAAAGATCGTTTACGCTTCTATGATGGGCCAGCAATAAAAAAAAATATTTGTGTATTATGAGATTATAACACTGTACTGAATATTTTGTACCTTGGATTACACAAAAGAATTATGCCACGCTTACACAAAAAGAACAGAGAACGCACTCTGACTAGATCAGAAATAGAGCAGCGAACAATAAATAGGTTCAAACAACATAAGTGATATTTTAAAAATTGAGTTGAACATGGAAATGATGTCCATGAACATTTATGGGTGGGTGCAGCGTATGCAATGCTTTGTGCACCAATATTGCATTTGTGGGTGCTTCTCTGGACAAGGAATGAGTAGGTGTTCCTGCTAACCTAATTTGATAGGTGTTACCATACTGTTAAGGTCATCATTACAAGATGGTGGTAACTGAAGGGAGGTGACATACCGACGCTGGAGTCAGTGGTATCCCCACCTTCCCAGTAACAAGCTATTACAATTTTCTGGACCCAGAACTAGCTGGTCAATGAATTATTGCGATATTCACAGATGTGCTGTTCGCTCTACTGTGCACATACACAACCGGCTTTGAGCAGGTGGGAAAAATGTGCAGTAATGCAGTGAGCTTTGCTGGATGCATTCTGTCAATAGTAAAACTTGTGGTGAGCAGGTCCATATTCCAGGAAATCAGTGAACTGGGATGAGGAGGATGTACATACGTGGGCCAAATACTAATCAGCATCTTCCTTTACATGCGAATCATTCATATTATGAGGACTCCTCCGCGCTACAGCAGCTACCCACAGCAGTAGTGCACCACCGCTGCCCCCTTACCCACAAGAGCTGCTACCACAGCTGCCGCTCCTGCTGTTCCACAGTGGCCCCCCTAACACTGCGGCTACCGGCATGGTTCCCCTCTGCTCCCACCCCTGTGGTGTCCATTGAGATGAGTGACAAGCTAGCCTGCCACTTACAACCACAGAACATCTCCCCCCACCCATCACCAGGAAGCAGGAAGAGAAGACGTGCCAGGAGTCGTCTGGTGACACAGTTCAGGACTTCATTCGTGGCTTGAAGCCTTCCACCAAAGGAGCCCCAGCTGCCCCCACACCTGCCGCAGGCAGCCTCTGGTAACATTGCTGCTTCTCTTTGTGCCTACAAACTCAGTCTGCCTTCACAGACATCAAGAGCGCCCCGAGGGGGCAGTTTAAGGTGAAGCCGCGGTAGGCCAGGTTGGCACCAGGGACTTCAGCAGGCTGATGGAATCCACACTGGCCGAGAGCCTGCAGACGGCAGAAAGGCAGCTGGTAACCATGTCGGTCTGTGGAATACTGCCCGGCTTCTTCATGCAACAGGAAACGTCCGACTGTTACAGAAAAAAAAGGACTACTACGCAACACATCTGAAGCCCAGAGATACTGCTTTACCATCCATGTTTGTTTCCTTCAAACATCTCCTCATACTTTGTTTTCTTTCATGAACCAGGAGAAACGGTGCCTCAACAGGTCTGTTATCAGTTGCCCTGAAAATGTGAAAAAGCCCCTGAGTTGCAGGTCAGTGCAAGTGCTTCCAACCTCCGTTACCGTAGTTGTTATCAGGTGTTAAAGGTCGGAGCTCAGCGACCAGAACCTTCAGAGCCGAGGGGAAGAAAAGCCGCACTAGTGCTTGCCCCCATCCTGCAAAAACATACTCCACCGCTCCCCAAACTGCTAAGTGTAGCATAACTTTTAAAAAGGACTTCATACTCCAGATGGGCCACCAAGCACTCCTTGAGCAGGTGTCGCTGTGAAATTTAAAGGCGAGTGTCTTGCTGCTGAGTGACCACGGTACACAGGCTTCTCACAACATATTGGACTGATTTTTTAGAAAATATCTCAGGAGGACCCAGAAAGCCCTTAAAGACGGTGGAGTTTGCTCACTTCGCTCAGACACGAGACAGGCAGTATTGTATTGAAACGCAGTAGGTGGAACTTACCGATCTTTTCATTACCATCTGTTTGAATATGACGACAGGCTGTTGGTTGTAAGCAATAAACTTGTATAATGGGGCAAGAGCCATACTTGTTGCGGTTAAGGTAATAATGTACTGTGCAGAGACTGAAAATGGAGGGCCTTATTTATGAGGCCCTTATGCTGCCGTTGCGTCTGTTTTTGTGTGTAAAAAATGCGCCATGCTGCACCATATTTACACAGTGACGCATCTAGTCATATGCGTCACTTTGTAAACCCCTGCGCTACATTATACCTGTGACAGGTATAATGTGTGCAGGGTGGGTGTTCCGACGCAGTAAAGCCACATAGAAGTGACGCAGTGAAATCTATGGGATTTCACTGCGACACTTCTATGGCGTCAGTGCGTCAAATTCTTACGCCTGCTTGAAGCAGGCGTAAGGGATGATGAAGTGCCTTTCACATGGGGCTTACCTCATGTGAAATGACACATTGCTGGAGTTGCATCTGTTTTAAGACACACTCCAGCAATGCACCATTTTTGCGCCTACAGATACATCAGGATTACTGGCGCATCTGTAAATCCTTGCAACATGGAGCTCCGTACAGTAAATACGGCACATCCATGGTGTTGCAAGGATGGCGTTATGAAAAGTGTTGCATCGCTGTTTTCCCACAGCAATGCGACACTTTTCATAAATGAGAACCGGAGTCTTTTACTGCCTCATGCTGTTATTTGAAGACAGGATCTTCATCTAACATCATAACTTATAAGACGGAGGGTTCCACTTAGGGTAAGAAAGATAAACTCCATTCTTGAATCATGACTCTTGCATTCCCATTTCAGTCAATCACAGTCAAATTTTAACAAGAATTGACAGAGCCAATAGGTCTAGTTAAGAACTGAAAATTCAAGCTCGACATAATTGGCTTGGACATTGCTGGTTTAATCTCAGTACCTAGGCCCTGAGGCAAAACATCTGGAATACTGTGTTAGTGAACTTCAAATTCCAATGACCTGAAGCCCCTTATTTTATTATAATAGGTACAGGGGCACTTTAAGAAGCAAGAACTGAGTTATTTCATCATAGTATTGGTGGCCCTTGAAATAGAAGACTGCATTGGGACTCTCCTGTCAAAGTCCAGCATTCAATGCTGCTTGCAGCCTGCTGCTGTGCTGGGCGGACTTAGGCTCAAAAATTTGAAACTGTGGAAAACAACAGTTTGATGAAAGGCCCGGCTGCATTTGCATTAGTCTAAGAGAGGGAGGGATCTCTTACGTTACCAAGCTGGATCAAGTGGAAAGTCAAAGTGGGTGGCTGTTGAAAATGAGGGTCTCCTTAATGGGGTTTTGGCGTAGGGAAGCTCAACAAGTCACCTTGACACACTGCCCTACGATAAAGTGAAAGGGCAGGAATGCACCATATTTATCCATACGGTGCATTTCTGTCCTTTTCCCCTGCGCTAGCACCAGTTCGGCCACATAGCGCCAACGCAGGCACCCTTGCACCATGGTGCGAGGGGTCTGTGTTGTAGGCAAGATTGTTTGTGTGCAGGAAGGGGTACCTTCCTGTATGAAAACAATCCACAGAGTTGTTTTCCTCCTTCTATGTGTGCTGCAGAATGCAGCACACATATCAAGACGAAAAAACAAGGAAAATGCTACTTACCAGTATGCATCGGCATGTAGAGCTGCAGAGTTGTACACTTTTGCATAGATCGCCATCTGGTGTTGGGCTCGGATGTTTGCATGTTGTTTTTGTCTTCGAAGAAGTCTTTGTAGTCACGAGGTTGGTGACTCCTCCTTCGGTCGACAGTGCGCATGGGCATCGGCTCCATCCTTAGATTGTTTTTGCCAGGTAGGGTTAGATGGAGTAGTGAGAAATAGAAAGATGTCCATGTTTAATGTATCGAAGTAAGATCACACTGGAACAGATAGAGGTATCCGGGGAGGCGGGTGGGCGTGTACAACTCTGCAGCTCTACATGCCAAGAACAGATGCATACTGGTAAGTAGCATTTTCCGTTCGAGGCATATGAGCTGCAGATTGTACACTTTTGCATAGACTATACAGCAGTTACCTCGTTAGCGGTGGCTACCTGTATCTGTTGCAGTAGTTTGAAATAGTGTTTTTAATACAGCCTGGCCCACACTAGCTTGTTGTTTTGCCTGCACATCTACACAATAGTGTTTTGTGAAGGTGTGTGGTGTAACCCAAGTTGCTGCTTTGCATATGTCATCTAGGGGAATGTTCCCTAAGAATGCCCATAGAAGCCCCTAGTTTGCATGTAGAATGAGCTCTAGGGGGAATGGTTAATGTGCGTTTGGCTTTGATGTAGCATATTTGTATGCATTTTACAATCCACCTTGCAATTCCTGTTTTGGATATAGGATTACCTTTATGAGGTGGGGAGAAAGCCACAAAAAGTTTAGTTTTCCTAAAAGATTTTGTTCTTTCAATGTAGTAGAGTATTGCTCTTTTAACATCTAAGGTGTGTAGAGCTCGTTCTGCCACTGAGTCTGGTTGAGGAAAAAATACTGGGAGTTCAACAGACTGGTTTAGATGGAAGGCAGACACTACTTTGGGTAAAAATTTTGGGTTAGTTCTAAGAACCACTTTGTTATGATGGATTTGTAAAAATGGTTCTTGTATGGTTAATGCCTGGATTTCACTTACTCTCCTGAGGGATGTGATGGCAACCAAAAAGGCTACTTTCCAGGTGAGGAACTGCAGCTCACATTTGTGGAGGGGTTCAAAGGGAGGACCCATAAGCCTGGTAAGGACTATATTAAGGTTCCACACCGGAGAGGGTGGAGCTCTTGGTGGAATTATTCTTTTAAGTCCTTCCATGAAAGCTTTGATAGCAGGAACTCTAAACAAGGACAAATGTTGTCTGTTTTGTAGGTAGGCTGCTATGGCGGCTAGATGTACCCTAATAGATGTATACGCTAGGTTACATTGTTGTAGATGCAGTAGATAACAGATGATGTTCTGAATGGAAGCCTCTAGTGGATTGATCTTGTTGTGCGTGCAGTAAATGACGAATCTCTTCCATTTTGCCGCATAGCATGCCCTAGTTGTAGGGCGTCTGGCTTCCTTGATAATATTCATACAGTCTGGCGGGAGATTGAGGTAGCCAAACTCTAAGACCTCAGGAGCCAGATCGCAAGGTTGAGTTGATTGGGATCTGGGTGTCTTATGTCTCCATGGTTCTGAGTGAGAAATTTGGGTGAGAGGTGTAGCTTTTGATGCGGTACTACTGATAGTTCCAGTAGAGTTGTGAACCATGGTTGCCTTGCCCATATTGGAGCAACTATGATCATTGTGAGAGAATGTTGTGAGAGAATGTTGTTTGAGTTTCCGCACCACTAACAGAATCAGTGGGAGAGGCGGAAAAGCGTAAGCAAATTTGTTTGACCAATTCATCCATAGCGCATTGCCTTTGGACAATGGGTGTGGATACCTGGATGCGAAGTTTGGGCATTTTGCGTTTTGGTGTGTGGCAAACAGATCTATCTCTGGGTGTCCCCATAGTCGAAAGAATGGGAGAAGAACTTGAGGATGAAGTTCCCATTCGTGGATCTGTTGTGCTTGACGGCTGAGCAGATCCGCAATCTGATTTTGTACCCCTGGTAAGTGTTCTGCCAGGAGGTATATGTTTTGCGGAATGGCCCATCTCCATATGCTTTGCGCTAAGTGTGATAGCTGTAGGGAGTGTCCCCCCCCTTGCTTCTGTATGAAATACATTGCTGTCATGTTGTCTGTGCGGATCAGGACAGCTTTGCCTAGAAGGTGCAGTTGAAAAGATTTCAATGCTAGGAATATTGCTAACAATTCCAGGTAGTTGATGTGAAATTGTTTTTGTTGGGGGGGTCCAGATACCTTGAATGGTATGGGTTTGAAGATGAGCTCCCCAGCCGGTGAGCGATGCGTCTGTTGTTAGCACTATCTGTGGAACTGGCTCGAGGAACGACCGCCCTTTGGAAAGGTTCTGTGTGTTCCACCATTGCAGAGAGCGGTGGGTGCGGTCGTCCACCAACACCAGATCTGTTAGCTGACCTTGAGCCTGGTTCCACTGACGTGCTAGGCACTCTTGTAAGGGACCATTTGTAGTCTTGCATGAGGAACGAGAAAAATGCAAAGGCCATCATCCCTATTAGTTGCATGAACACTCTTGCTGGTAGTGAGTGTTGTGGCTGAAATTTTTGAATTAACATCTGTATAGCACTTATCCTGACTGGGTTGGGATATGCTAGGGCTGTGGAAGTATTTATTGTAGCCCCTAGATATTGTTGTATTCTGGACGGTTGGAGATGGGATTTGCCCTGATTTAGTGTGAATCCCAGACTGTGAAGCAGTTGTATGGTACGGAGTGTGTGTTGAACACAGCTGCTGTGGGATTTTGCTTTTATGAGCCAGTCGTCCAGATAAGGGAAGACATGAATGTGTTGTCTTCTCAAATGAGCTGCAACCACTGCGAGGCACTTGGTGAAAACTCTGTGTGCTGTGGTGACTCCGAATGGTAGAACCTTGAACTGGTAGTGTTGGCCATCTACCACAAACCTGAGATATTTCCTGTGAGCGGGATGAATGGGAATGTGGAAGTAGGCGTCCTTTAGATCTAGGGTGGAGAGAAAGTCGCCTTGCTGGAGTAGTGGAAGCACTTGTTGTAAGGTGACCATGTGGAAGTGGTCTGATTGGATGTAAAAGTTTAGCGGTCTGAGGTCCAGTATTGGCCTGAGAGAGCCGTCCTTTTTTGGAATGAGAAAATAGAGGGAATAGACCCCTGTGCCCTGATGGGGCAAGGGAACCGGTTCTATTGCATGTTTTTGTAATAGCGCAAGAACCTCCTGTTTGAGAAGCGTTAGGTGTTCTGATGACATTGGACGCTGTTTGGGAGGAATGTTGAGAGGGGTAGAAGTGAGTTCCAGGCAATAACCATACTGGATAATTTGTCTTACCCACCTGTCTGTTGTGATGGAATCCCAGACAGGTAGGAACTGTGAGAGGCGTCCCCCGACAGGAGTGGGATGGTCGGGGGGGAGCGCAGGGAAGTCACTGTTTGGTGCTAGGGGAGCTGCGGGTGTTATTACCCCTGCCTCTGCCCTTATTGTTGTTTCCCCTGTAACCTTCCCTGGAGTATCCTCTAGAAAAGGAGCCCTGGTTGGGACTTTTATAGGATGAGGACGGGTGCTCTGGTGTATTTGTTTTGGAGCCTGCTCTATAGAAGGAACGCCGAAAGGAGCCTCTGGTAGAGGGTGACTGCAATGCTCCCATAGACTTGGCAGTCTCCGTGTCCTTTTTTATCTTTTCTAAAGATGAGTCCACTGCAGGGCCAAAGAGGTGCTCCTGATCAAAAGGCTCATTTAGGATGGTATTTTGTACCTCTTGTTTAAAGCCAGACACCCTGAGCCAGGCATGTCTGCGTAGCAAAACACTAGTGTTTATTGCGCGGGACGCGGTGTCTGCTGGTCGAGCGCGCATTTTATGGAAGTATTAGTAATTAGTTTGCCTTCCTGTATAAGGTCATTGGCTTTGTTCTTATATTGTTGAGGGAGGTGTTGAATGAGCTTTTCCAGCTCATCATAGTGAGCCCTATCGTACCTTGCTAGAAGGGCTTGTGTGTTTGCTATTTTCCAGGAGTTGGCAGCTTGAGACGCCATACGCTTGCCTGATGCGTCTAATAACTTAGATTCCTTGTCAGGAGGTGGTGTGTCACCTGATCCCTGAGAGTTTGCTCGTTTGCGCGCATTGGCTACGACTAGGGAATCTAAAGGGAGTTGACCCTTGATGTAGATGGGGTCGGTAGGAGCTGCCTTGTATTTTTTATCTATTCTGGGGTTAAGAACCCTAGCTCTAACTGGGTCTTTGAACACCTCAGGAGGGTGTCTAAGAAGACCTTTAAGCATTGGCAATACATGGGTAGAGTTTTGAGGTTGATCGAAGGTCTCTAAAAGAAAATCCTCTTCTACAGGGTCTGAATGTAGTTTGACTCCATGGTATGTTGCGGCCCTATTAATTAACTGGGCAAAACCCACATTGTCATCTGGTGGAGATGGTTTTGAGGGGTAGTAGTCTGGATCATTATTAAGATCAGGATCAGTATTGTAATCATGCCATGGGTCTATATCCTGTGGTGGATCATTAGGATCCTCATTGTCAAGTGGCACTACGTGTTCGTCTTCTTGCCCATCCCTATGTTCCTCGTCACTATCCTCTGGTTGTGGAGAATGTGCCGGAGATATAAGTAAATTAGGGTTAATTGGTGGGGGGGAAGGTGGTGGTGAAGTATTAGTAGCTATGTGTATTTTCTTGAGAGGAACTGGTGCATGTGATAAATGTTCTGGTTTCCTCTTTGTAGGTGGCTTGGTAACTATATGACCAGTCTTTGGGTGAATCAAAATGGTGGTTTGCTTTGGATCGGGGAGAAAAAGTTCTTCGGGATCGATGGTTTTGTTCGGTGTGGAAGATTTCTCCTTAGAAACTGGTCTTGGCTGTTTAGTGGCAATGTCCGGTATAGAAGCCTTTCCTGGTACCGAGACCTTCGGTGCGGGTTGTTTTGGCTCCGGAGGTGTTTGTTTGGGAGGCTTCTCCTTTGATGTTTTCGGCTCCGACGTCTTCGGTGTCGAAGGCTTATCTGTATGCTTCGGTGCCGAGGTCTTATCCGGCTGCTTCGGTGCCGAGCTCTTATCCGGTTGCTTCGGTGCCGAGGGGTCTTTTGCCGGTTTCGGCGCCAAATGTTTCTCCGGTGCCGGCGGAGGAGGGCGCGGCCTCTCGGGTGACTTAATTTTCGGTGCCGAAGATGGTTTTTCAGAACCGGGTGGCTGGCTCGAGCCGGAAGGCTTTTCTCTATCCTTCGGAGCCGGGCCCGGAGGCGGGGCGCTCAAAGTTTTCGTTCGGTGTGGACCTGAGCCCGGAGGCGAAGGTGTCACCGGAGCCTTTGGTATGGTCTTGGGTGGGGCGGGGGTCTCGGTACTCACATCCCGTTGCGCCGGGGTGATGTCATCTTCGGCGTCGGAGTCGTCTGCTTCGGAGACCGAGACCTGTTCCTCTTCTGGTTCCGGAAGGCTGTCGGGACCTGGATGGAAGATGTCCGGAATGGAACCTGTGCCTCGGGACATCTCGTGGCGTCGAGCTCGTCGATCCCGGATAGTCTTCATGGATTTGAATGAAAGACAAGCCTCACAGTCGTTCTCTCTATGTTCTGGAGAGAGGCACAGATTACAAACGGAATGGAGGTCCGAGTGTGGGAATTTAGCACCACACTGGGAAATTTTTTTAAAGGGAGTCCGTTCCATCGACGTCCGTCGCTACCGGCGCGGGTAGGCCCAACGGCCCGCGTCGAAGTTCGCCGATGTGGAAGATTTTCGTCGAGGGAGCGTTGAAGGATACGCGATCGAGACAATACCGTCGGTTAGCTGTGATTGCGCGTCGAAAGGGGGTTCGATAACGACACTGATCCGGAGCGCAGCAAGTCACATCCGAACCCGATGGCGGAAAAATACAATCTAAGGATGGAGCCGATGCCCATGCGCACTGTCGACCGTAGGAGGAGTCACCAACCTCGTGACTACAAAGACTTCTTCGAAGACAAAAACAACATGCAAACATCCGAGCCCAACACCAGATGGCGATCTATGCAAAAGTGTACAATCTGCAGCTCATATGCCTCGAACATAAAGGTATTTATCCTCGTCGTGCCTACCGAGTGGAGGCGTAAGATTTTGACGCAATCCCAGGTTTACAAGTCCTTGAAAACCTGGGAATGCATCTCCACCCATGGAAGTTGCATTGGAACACCCACTGCAACACCCATGGAAAGCCTCCCTTGCGCAGCGTGATTAAGTAATTTGCGCAGCGTTGCCTTACTCAAGATTTGTGAGGCCACCCAAAGCCACGAAATGGGACTTTGCATGGCTTCATAAATCTGACTCTGAGCCTTGTGTCACGCATGTACCACTTTGCATGGAGCAAAAGTGAAGCAAGGCTTACATCATTGCTTCCTTTAATACAATTGATCTCAGACAGTAATATGTAGAAATTATGAACAACACACTTGCATTTTCACTGGCAGGGACATCGAGTTTAGGGGGCATAAATTGGGGGTCATGAAGCGCCATCAGATTAAGAATTCTGTTTGATGCCGAAAACCAGTGACACAAAATTGAGCACATGCTACATGTTGAAGAATCTGGAATGAGACCGGCGTAAGAGTGACGCTTGACCTGAGTGATGCTGCCACCCTGTAGTAATAACCCAAGAACCTTAGATAAGAGCTTGAACTGGGGAAATGATGCTTCTTGGGCTTGTAGCAATGGAGTAACTATTTAACAAAAATGAAGGTCAGTCGTTGGGAAAATAATAGGATTCCCATTGGATAGACACCCATGAACCATTGTAAATCTGAAAGAGTGGGGGCTGGTTGGAAGCAGGAAAATACAGAAGTGTGCAATCCAATTTGAAAACTTATACAGACGGGATTAGCAGTTTCCGGCCAACCAAGGAATTTTACACACCCTGAAGTAGAGGTGGTGGACAGGCACCTGTGAATGTAGAAGCTACAAAAGCCACAAGCCCTAATCCACACCTCTATGGAAAGCCACAGTAATTGTAGTCCCAAGTGTCTCATAGAACTTCCTGTCAAGCAGATGAAAGGTCAGCAGGTCTGAACTACTTTTATCTTCTTTATTATTGAAGAGCACCATTTGTATATTGTACATCACATATGCTAGTATTTGAATTCACATGAAACGATAAAACCTTAATAAAAGATGGCTCTATTGGATTTCAACTTCCAGACTAGAAGAAATCCTAAATCTGTGAAGGGTCATCCCCATGTCATTGACTGATGACTGCACATTAATAGTCATCTACGGTTTCGTGTTTTTAAGTACATGGAGGGCCAGTACTTCGTAAATGCCAGGTAAGGCAGCAGGCGCTGGACACCACATGGGGCTGTATTATACATTGTGCCCCAGGGGGAGGCACAATGGTATTACAGAAGGGGCCACAGACGCTTGTGCAGCCCCTTCTGTATTACTGATAGCACAGGCTCACCTGTAGAGCCAGCGCTATCATGAGAGGGTGTTCCCTCATTTGCATGGAGGCTTGGCCCCATGCAAATGAGGGTCCCACTGTGCCTCTGTTTACGCGTCATAATATAGAGGTGGGCGCAGACGCAAACAGGCCCTTGGGAGGTGCACACGCAGTGCGCCACAAAAAGGTGTTGCACTGTCAGTGTGATTCCTGAAGGCAGGCCTCTGGAGGGGGGTTACGGGGTACCATGCACCCCATAGACATCCCCCTGCAAGTGGGTGCAGTTACTCGCTGCGCCTGCCTGCAGGGGAGCTCTCTCCCCTGTTTAAAGTGCCAGAAGCATCCCACCTGCATAGAGAAATACGCAGTGGCTTTGAAGCAACCGCTCTGTATTTTAGTGCATTTATTGCAATAGGGCGCACTGTCCCAGTTTGTGCCCGGTGCAGCTGTTTAAAGGTGCGCCGTATCGCAAACAGGGACAGTGCACCCTTTCCATAATATAGCCCCTGGTGGTGGGACACATTATTATAGATAACCCAAAAAACACCAGCAGACGAAATGCCATTTAGCCTGGAGTGCTGACAATCTTCACAATATTCCCTCATAGACAGGGTTCTTTCCTGTATAATTGGCTACATGATGTAAACTAATTTGTGTGTAAGCCAGAAAGAAACTTTCCTTCATTTTCAAAGCGAGAGTCTTCTCAGCTTCACAGCACAAATTTAAAGGTAGAGAGAATCCATGGGATTCATCACTTTAACAGTCAGTCAGGATCAAATGTTAATAGCCTACAACAGACAAAACCGACATGGACCTCCCTCTACCCAAGTTACACCTAACTGATGCCAAGCCCCGTGGCAATCATGAGTTGAAAAGGCATATTGTGTTAAAAGGCAAAAGAAAATGAATAAATACATTTTTATATATTTCCAAAGTACACCGTGCTGTGCACAGAAAGACGTGTGAAACGCAGATCTTAAATTAGGCAACTGGGCCAATCATACCAGTCTGGAAATTTCTGTGCGGAGGAAAAACCCTATCTCTGAAAATCTTCAGTGACAAAGAGCACAACGTTCCAGTGACTTTGGAAGTGTCTGACGATACAAAAGTAAGTCTTCACGGAAGTGGAACCTGGAGTCACTGTGATAACAGTGAGAGGGACCTACAGAGATTGACCAAGCTGAGACAGTGCTCAGAGCAAGGAGGGGCTAAAGCACTAGCAGAACAGTGAGGGCCTCATTTATAAGGCTCCTTGTGGCACCGGAACGTCACTTTTGAGGCGTTCTAGTGGCACAATGTGCCCTGGCATATTTACAAGGACACGTAAAGCCACTTTGATTTTGTGCAGGAAGGTGTCACTTTCTGCACAAAATCAAGCAGCCCCGCAATGCAGGCACCCTTGCACCATGGTGCTAGGGTGCCTGCGTTGGCGCATGGCAGTCCATTGTACACCAGTGCTGTGGAAAAGGACTGGAATGCACCATATCACATAGAAACGGTGATAAGGGCATTCCCGCCCTTTTGTTTTGAGGTAGGGCAGCTCAGCAAGATTCCTTGCGGTGCTGCCCTACGCCAAAACCTCATAAATGAGGCCCTATGTATGGAACTCTACCAAGTATATGAACTACACTCTGTGAGCCGAGTGAGGGGAACTTGAAGCGACAGAGTCCTAGCACTCAGATCCCAATAAAGGGAAGCTGGAGCTACTGAGGAACTACAAACTGTAATTCGAGTGCTGAGTCTGGGGTGAAAGGAGCCTGCAGTAGCTGGTAAGCCCAGACTATGATCAGAACTTGGAGTAAATTAGAAATCCTAGACTGAACCCAGAGTGAGGGGTACAAAGACAAGCTGAGGAACCTCAGACTAAGAACAACATGAAGGACACTCAGGGCATATGAGGAATTGCTGTCCATGACCCAAGTCACGTTGACTAGGAGGGACTTCGAGATGATGGCCTAGACAAGCAGAGGAGGTCCATATCATGATCCAATGTGAAGAGAACCTGGAGCAACTGAAAATGCCGACTACGATTGCCCGGTCCTTTAATTCTAGAGTGAGAGGATAGTGGTGCAATGATACCATGTAGGAATTCTCCACTACCATCAGACAAGGGTAAGAAAGAATGTCTTAGGGAACCCCAACCTGTGATCTGTATACAGTTAAAAGATTTGGCTGAGGAGCACATCAGAATGTTCCACATTTAAAAGAACCCAATGGCGGAGTAGCACTAGGCAGTGTTCCACATTTAAAAGAGCCCATTGGTGGAGTAGCACCAGACAATGTTCCACATTCTGAAGAACCCAGCGAAGGAGTAGCACCAGACAATGTTTCACATTCTGAAGAACCCAGCGGAGGAGTAGCACCAGACGATGTTTCACATTTAGGAGAACTGAGTGTCTTAGGTGTCACATGTTTGCATTTAATGGAGCTGTGCACAAATCTCGAAGCAGGCGAGGTGAGACAGTACAGGAGGTTAATTGTGGTGAATCCTATGACGTCTCTTCAGGGTACATCTGGTTCACGATCGATGCAAGAGTGTCCACGATAACTAGAAAAGAATGAAAGCAGAACGTCAGGATGACTTTATTAGCACCCTGATAAGATCTGTTTTAAGCAAAGTATATTTAATTGTTCAACCTGTCTTAGGGTTGTCTTACCCTAAATGTTTTGCCTCTCCTCCTCCATTTTGCTGAACATATTTTTGTTGGCCTTAGGACTCTTGACCACTTTACCACTGCTACGCAGTGCTAAAGTGCTTGCGCTCGCTTCATAAAACTTGTTAGATTGGCTCATACACAAATGGCATATTTAATTTACTTCTAAGTCCCTAGTAAAGTGGCTTGTAAAGGTAAAGGGCTTGTAAATTAAATGCTACTTGTGGGCGTGCAGCACGTATTGTGCATCCCATTTATGTAGTCCTTTAAACATGTCTCAGACCTGCAATTGTGTGTGTGTGAAGTTTTAAACTGCCATGTCGACCTGGCGAAGTAAACCTTTTGCCAGGCCCAAACCTCCTTTTTTAATAAATATGTCACCGGAATTGTAGGCCCTGGCCATCCCCAAGGGCAGGGTGCAGTGTATTTAAAAAGTTGGTCATGTACTTTTAAGCTTTACATGTCCTGGTAGTGAAAAGCTCCTAAACTCATTTTTTTACTACTGCAGGGCCTATCTCTCCCATAGGATAACATTGGAGTAGCCTTATTATATTTTATAAGTGTAATTTCTAACTGGGAAGAGAGGTAATCAGTTAATGTTTGGTGTCTTTTGAATTGGGTGAAAAGTCCTAGTTAGTGGTGAAGTTTAGCATTGATCACAATTGTAAAAATGCCACTTTTAGAAAGTTGGCATTTTTCTGCCCTTAACCCTTTTGTGCCTAAAGCCTGGCCTGGTTCACATGACTGGGTGTTACTGACAGTTATAATAACAAAAAAGGTATGCTGTTCCTAAAGTGAAAGAAAGAGAGGAGGTATGGGAGGTGGTAGCTGTCAGTAGGAACAGGGAGAACTGATCAAATGGATCGGGGGATCCGATTGATCAGAAGCAATGGCCCTCACACACCCAAAAGAGTGTCATGTTTCGTCATCGGGCAGCTCCTCTTTGGGCCAGCGCTGCAATGCCCAATGGGCCTCTCATGGGGGGTCTTTGCCGGAGATCTTTAAAAGTTGGTTGCCGTGATGATGAGTATCTGTGATGGTGCCGTGAGTGTAGGGTGGTGAAGTGAGTGTTTTAAAAATGTCTAAGGTGTACCGAATCTATTTTTATATGGTAGTCCTCTTGGCATGAGTAAAAGAAAAGTGGCTGTTCTCGGACAAATGATCATTGACAGGACATTCCTTCCAGTGAATTCCTCCCAGACAGTCATACATTACAGGGATTAGGTGTGCCTGAGTGGGCCATTTGCGGGCAGGATAGGGAGGCGGAGCTAAGCACAGCACCACTTACACCTGAATAGCCTGTGCTTCACCTTCACACAAAAGGCCTAGCAACCCTGCATTGTTACTTCAGCTTGCTTGGATCAAGGGCAGGGGAGCCAGGAAATTCCATGCACTTCAAAACCCCTTGTCTAGAAGCTTCTCACACCTTCCAGAACCAGGGCACTAGGGTATAAAGGAAGGACCTCAGACACCAGTTCTTCAGTACACTTCTGAACCTGTGGATACTCTGCCAGGAAGAAGGACTGCAGCCTGTCTCCAATACATGTCTGGGGTGGGTGACAGCTGGACTTGTGCATTCCCTCTAAACAGCCACACACAAAGAGAGCTCAAGTATGACTGAGTGGCCATCCACATCCTGATGGGCCATCTTGGGCATGATGAGAGGGAGGAGCTGACACCTGAATAGACTGTGTCCTGTCACCACACAAAGGGCTGCATACCCCCCTGTAGTGAGTCTGGAGCCAAAGCTGGGAGGGAGGACCTCTGGTCACTTCAGAGCCCCTCTTTAAAGTCACCTCCAATTCAAGACACAACTGGGTATAAGTACTGGGTTCCTGACCCCACCAAAGCAGACACTACTGGAACTGTGAAGATACTCTGCCAGGAGGAAGAACTGCTGTGCTGCTACAAGGACTGTCACTATGCTGGACTGCTGCTCTAAAGGAACTGTTGCCCTGTTGTGCTAACCTAGTGCCCCAGGGTGATTCAAAGGGCTAGTCTGCTGGCCTCCTGATCTGAGCCACAGGGACATAAAAGGCTCCCCAACCAACTCCTGTACACAGCTGCAGTGAGTTCCGACCCATAAGTGGTGCCTTTCAGGTCCTGGACCTTGGTGTAGCCCACGGGCTCTTGAAACTAAGCTTTTTGGCTCTTTGTGACTGCGAAAGGGCCCGTTCGCCCCAGGACAGCACCACTCGCACTGAAATTCAGTGCGAGCCATCGCCAGCCCGTACCTTCGCACAGCAAGCATTGATTGCCACGGAGGACCACCAACACTAAGTAACAGACCGCCTGTCCGAGACACTCAGCCTGATCTTCGCGCCACGCCGACCACTGCCCGCGACGCTCTGCTTGCTCCCTGCAACCCTCTCCAACGCAAACAGGACTTCAGTGGGACTAATCTGGCACTCTATTCGACCCGCGGTTGGTCCGAACTTTTGACTTTGACCAGGGCGACCAGATAGCTGCGGTTTTCGCTTTATGCTTTTAGGCGCTACTTTACAGTTTATTCTTTAAAAGTTCATAACTCCGGTTCTACCGATTGGATTTTTGTTGGTTAGGTCTTATTTTATTTATTAAATTCAGATCGATTTATCTAACCTGGTGTGGGATCTTTTTGTGCAGTGTGTTCACTGTTTTACTGTTTGAAGTGTTGCACAAATACCTTACACATTGCCTCTAAGTTAAGCCTGGACGCACTGTGCCAAGCTAACAGTGGGTTGAGCAAAGGTTAATTTGGGGTTTTCTCAACCAGTACCCAAGTTCTTAACATTGGTGATCAGTGGTGAGGCTAGGACTTGTGTCTGCGCAGTGCTATACAGTGATTTGGTGTACCCTAGCTTTCCATATCTAAGACCAATTTGGGTTTTAAATTCTCCCTGATTGGCCTTTTCGCTGTTTCTAAATTTCTTCCTACTCTACCTGTTTGTGTCTGTGGCCCCACCTGCAATGATGGAGTTTGAGCTTCTCAACACGGAGAACTACATTGTGGCTGAGATCAAGGAGTTTTGGCAGGAGAGGGGGCTGCCCGCCAAAAGGATCAGGCGGAGGGACAAGATGATGAGGACAAATCAGAGCAGGACCTGCAGGAGGGTCTTTGAATCCAGCATGTGTAAGAGGGGGGGGGGGTAACCTACTCCCGGGATTGGAAACCCCTCCTTGTGCAGGGAGCGGTGTGTCTTCCATGGGCCTGACCCCCAAATGAGTTGGAGGACAGGAGTGAGGAAAAGAAGCTCAAACTAGAGCGGGCCAAACTAAAGCTGGAGAAGGAGGAAAAGAAACTGGCCATGGCACAGAAGGCTGAGAGAGCCTTGGAAAAGGGAAAGGCTGAGAGGCCCTTGTCTGAGAAAAGCTACTGCTGGTGCATGAAAAGAGCATGAGGGAGCTGGAGCTAAAGGCAAGGCAACCTACAGGATCCAACAGTGATGGTGCTGCGTACCAACAGTGTCTGCTGGAGAGGTGAGTGTCTGCATATCCCAGGAGCTTGTGCCTAACTATGTGGTGGGAGATGATGTAGACATGTGGTTTGCAGCTAATGAAGTTGCACTCAGGATACATAAGGTCCCAGAGGAGTACTGGGGCGGGTGGAAGCCCGTGGAAACATGCTCACAGTAGGGAGGGACATGCTCCTGACACTAGAGGCAGAGGATTAGACCACGTATGCCCTCATGAAGGCATACCTTGTTGCTAACTTTGGGCTGACCCGTGAGAAGTACTGTCAGAGGTTCAGGGACAGCCACAAGCTCTTGAATATGGCCTGGGTGGAATTCCTAGATTATGCTAGCAAGGCACAGAAGAGCTGGGTGAGGGGCAGCAAAGTGGAGGATTTTACTGGGCTATGTAACCTAATTCTGAGGCAGCACATGTTCAATACTTGTTTTCCAGATCTACTCCAACACCTAGTGGATAGAAAGCTTACTGATCCCAGGAAGCTTGCTGAGGAGGTAGACTTCTGGGCAGCACCAGAGTGTCTAAAAAGGTGCCTGGGAGGAATTCCGAAAAGGGTGGTCAGCATTCTCAACAGAGGAAAGAAGGGGGACATAAAATAAAAACACAGAGTTCTCTCAAGGCCTCCAAAACAGTTCACAGGGGAAAGTGTCCCACTCCCAATCTCGCCACCAGAAGAAAGGCTTCACAGATCAGAAAAAGCTTTTCCTAAGTGTTATGAATATGGGCATATGAAGGGAGATGCCAAGTTCTCCAAGAGGGCACCACCCCCAGTGGCGGGTAGTCACAGAGGATAGCCAGCGAAGAACTTGGGGAAGAGCTGGCCGCAGTTAGTGTGGGAGAGACTAGTGAGGTTACCCTAGTGTCCTTGGGTGATACAGAGATGGTGCCGAAAGCCAACCCGCCTTCCAATACTTCAAAGTATAGGCAGTGGGTAAGCATCAATGGAAAGAAGGTGGAGACTCTGAGGGACACAGGAGCCAGTATGACTACAATCAGATGTTATCCGGTGTTCTCAGAGCAGGTGATACCCAATACTTTTCACCAGGTTGTGGTAGCAGACAAGTGGGAGAGACACTCCCCCTGGGCTCTTATTCCCTTTAAGGAGCGGTGGGGTCTCTGACAGTTGCTGTGAGCCCTTCAATACCAGTGGACTGTGTGTTTTGGAATGGCTTGGAGCACACGATCTGGAAGGAGGTGGGACGCAGGTCACACCTGGAAATGTTAGAGTTGCCTGAGTGAGTCTGTGCGACCACCAGGGTCCATGGCTGCCCAGGAGGGGAGTCAAGAAGGTCTGGAGCTTGGAAGAATGGCCTAGACACCTGCCAGGGAAGGGCAATGGGCGAGGGAAGCCAGCCCCTGAATGTCTCCCAGAACAAGTGGATGGGGCACCAGAGGAGGCTGCCCGGAGCATAATGGGGAGGACAATGCCTCCCTGGTACCCTGCTGGAAGTTGCTGAGTGGCAAGTGGAAATAGGACCCACCAGTGAGGAGCTATGTAAGGCGCAAAAGGGGTGCCCAACACCTGAGGGCTTGAGGCGGTAAGCCGAAGCCCAGGCAGCTGGTGACACCTCTGGAGATCACCTCATATATTGGGAGAATGATCTCCTGTGTATTGATTCTGAGGCTCCTGAGCCTAGGGCAGCTTGTGTATTGGTATTTCCCCAATGTTACAGGGCCTTCCTATGGGGTTGGCTAATGAGATACCCCATGGCAGGACATCTGGGGCAGGAGAAGACCTTTGACAGGCTTGTAACCCACTTTTATTGGCCCCTGATTAGGACAGCTACTGCTGTATTTTGTAGAAACTGTCTCACCTGCCAGGCTAGTGGGAACACTAGGAAAAAAACTAGAAGCTCCCTGACTCCCATGCCTGTTTTTGGCACACCCTTTGAGAGGGTAGGAATTTATATTGTCGGAGCCTTGGGCCCCAAGACAGCCTTAGGCAATACGTTTATCACAGTCTTGGTGGACAATGCCACTAGGTACCATGAGGCCATCCCTATGAGATCCATTACTGCACCTGCAGTGGCTAGGGCCCTAATGGGTATTTTCACCAGAGTGGGTTTCCCCAAGGAAGTGGTGTCAGACAGGGGCACCAACTTCATGTCCGCGTACATAAAGTTTATGTGGAAGGATTGTGGGGCTACTTATAAGTTCTCCACAGACTACCATCCACAAACAAATGGGCTTGTTGAAAGATTCAACAAGACCCTTAAAGGCATGATAATGGCCTGCCTGAGTCCATGAGGTCGAAGTGGGACGTCCTGTTACCATGCTAGGTCTTTGCTTACAGGGAAGTGCCACAGAAGGGAGTGGGCTTTAGCCCATTTGATCTTCTGTATGATCACTCTGTCAGGGGACCTCTCAGTCTGGTTAAAGATGGGTGGGAGTATGCTCTCAAAAACCCCGCCCTCCAAAGATGTGGTTAGCTATATGCTAGTCCTCTGAAAACAGATGGAAAAGTTCGAGAAGAAAGCTTCTAAGAAATTGGAGGCTACCCATGAGGCTATGAAGCAGTGGTATGACCAGGCGGCTACCCCTGTGGAGTTTCAACCTGGAAAGAAAGTGTGGATGATGAAGCCAGTGGAGCCCAGGGCTCTCCAGGATTGCTGGGCTGGGTCATATGAGGTAGTGGAGAGAAAGGAGAGTCCACCTACCTGGTGGATCTCAGAACCCCCAGGAACCCCTTAAGGTACTTCATCTGAATCGCCTCAAACCCCACAATCAGAGGTCTGAGGTAACCATGCTGCTGGTGACAATTGATAGGGTAGAGGAGAAGAGTGAACCTCTCCCAGATATCCTGACATCTAAAGAGATGGATGGGTCAGTAGAAGGTGTCAACCTCTTCCCTACCCTGACCCCAGAGCAGCAGAGGAACTGTCTCCAGTTAGTGGAACAGTTTGCCTTCCTATCACTCCTGGGCTTACACACATGTGTACCCATGATATAGATACTGGGGACAGCCTGCCTGTCAAAACCAAATATTCAGGCTGTCTGACAAAGTGAGGGGCCAGCATCAAAGCACTAGTCACTAAGATGCTGGAATTGGGGGTCATTGAGCCTTCCAGTAGTCCCTGGTCCAGCCCAGTGGTGCTGGTACCAACAGTGGCCCCATTGGACACCGCCCCAGAACTCAGGTCCTATGTTGACTACCAAAGACTCAACTCAGTCACCAAGACTGATGCACACCCCATCCCCGAGCCAAAACGCTCAATGATCAGTTAAGGGCTGCCAAGTTCCTTAGCAATTTTGATTTGACTTCGGGGTACTTGCATATTTCCCAGACTGGGGGGCTAAAGAGAGGTCTACCTTCTCTACCCTAGAGGGCCACTTTCAGTTAAACGTTTTCCCTTTGGACTCAAGAATGCCCCTGCCTCCCTCCAGAGGCTGGTGAACCAGGTCTTGGCCGGTATGGAGGCCTTAAGTACTGCTTATTTAGACGAAATAGCTGTCTTCAGCAGCACCTGGCAGGACCACCCACTTCACTTGCAGGAAGTGCTTCAGGCCCTGCAACGGACAAGTCGGACTATCAAGGACAGTAAGTGCCAGAAAGGAAGGGCAGCGATCAGTGGTGTGCTTTGGACACTTGGTGGGCCGGGGGAAGGTGCAGCCTCTCCAGGCCAAAATAGAGACTATCCTGGACCAGGAGCCACCAAAAACTCAATTAGATGTGAGGGTCTTCCTATGTATCACTGGGTACTACAGGAGGTTTGTCAAGGGGTATGGTACAATTGTTACACCCTTGACGGAGATGACTTCCAAAAAGTACCAATTTTCCATATTTCCATGTACTTTTCTAAGACGTTCAATATTGTACAAACAGATGCTTCAGGGGATGGCATAGAGGCAGTCGTATCACAGATAAATGAGGAGGGGCTGGATCAACCTTCAGCATTCATCTCAAGGAGGCTACGTTCCATGGAACAGAGGTGAAGTGCTATTGAAAGAGAAGCCTTTGTTGTGGTCTGGGAGCTGAAGCCATACTTGTTTGGGACTCACTTCCGGGTTCAAACAGAGCACAGGCCCCTCAGGTGGCTAATGCAAACGAGAGGTGAAAATTCAAAATTGTTGAGGGGGTCCATTTCCCTAAAGGGACTGGACTTTAAGGTGGAACACTGCCCTGGGTCAGACCACACCAGTGCTGATGGTCTCTCCAGATTCTTCTGCATTAGTGAAGAGCACTCCCAAGGGGTTGGGTAGTTCTTCCCACTTTCAGCTGGGGGGACATATGTTAGACCTGTCAGCCTTAGGGTGGTCTTCCCCCCCAACCCTTTGCCTTTCCTCCTCCATTTTGCTGCACCTATTTTTGTTGGCTTTAGGACTCTGGGCACTTTATCACTGCTACCTAGTGCTAAAGTGCTTGTGATCTTTCCCTAAAGCATGTTAGATTGGCTTATACCCAATTGGCATATTTAATTTACTTGTAAGTCGCTAATAAAGTGGTACTACATGTACACAGGGCTGGTAAATTACATGCTTCTAGTGGGTCTGCAGCACTGATTGTGCCACCCACTTAAGTAGCCCTTTAAACATGTGTCAGGCCTGCCATTGCAGCCTGTGTAAGTGCAGTTTTAAACTGCCATGTCGACCTGGCAAAGAAAATCTTTTTCCAGGAGAAAACCTTCCTTTTTACTACTTATATGTCACTCCTAAGGCAGGCCCTAGACAGTCCCAAGGGCATGTTGCAGTGTAATAAAAAAGTTGGACATTTACTTTTAGGTTTTACATGTGCTGGTAGTTAAAAACTCTTAAACTCGTTTTTTACTACTGCACTGCCAATCTCCCCCACTTATACCTCAATAGCCTGTGCTCTTACTTCACACAAAGGGCCTAAAAGGCCTGCAGTGTCACTTCAGCCAGCTTGGAGCAAGGGCCGAGGAGGCAGAAAATTCCATGCACTTCAACGCCACTCTCTAGAAGCTTCTCCCACCTTCCAGAGCCAGGGCACCAGGGTAAAGAAGACAGACCTCAGACACCAACTCTTCAGTACACTTCTGGACCCGTGGATACTTAGCCAGGAAAAATGACTGATGTACTGCTACAAGAAATGTCACTTAGCTGGACTGCAGCTCTAAAGGAACTGCTGCCCTGCTGTGCTGACCTACTGCCCTCTTGCCTGGGGAAGAAGAACTGGACCATGTTGAACCCAGAACCCCAAAGTGACTCAAAGGGCTAGTCTGCTGGCCTCCTGATCTGAGCCTCAGGGACATAAAAGGCTCCCCAACCAGTTCTGGATCCAGCTGCAGTGAGTTCCTGAACCCCAAGAGGTGCCTCTCAGGTCCTGGACTATTGGTGTAGCTCATGGGCTCTTGAAACCAAGCTTTTGGGACCGCGAAAATGCCTGTTTGCACCGGAACCAAGCTACTAGCTCGCCGCCAGTCCGTCTCTTCACACAGCAAGCATTGATCACCCACAGAGGACCACCAACACAAAGCATCAGCCTACCTGTCCTCATTTGTGGTTGGCCTTACAAGGATGATGTCCAGTTGTGGGTGCTTTCACACAAATTGAGTCACTTGTACCAAACACTGCCTTGGCAAAGAAAAAAAAATTCTAGTGTCTGTCACTGAAGCTAATACACGTTGAATACCATATTTTACCATCTAGTTTAGGACAAGGAATGGTAGGGATTGTATATTGTGCCAATGAAGAGCTATAGTCTGTCAGGACTTTTTCATCATTTCTGTCACTTAAAGTCATCTACTATTGCTTTATGCTTCATCTATAGTACCCTGATGCAGAGGTGTTATTGTATTGTTGATTTGCTATAGCAGATACCCCTTCCATCCCCAGCCAAACCAGCCACTTTCCAAGAGTACCTCCAGCAGACGGGCGTTGGGTGGGTTCGTAAGCTCGGCATTGATCGATGAGCTCCTGCAAGTCCGAAGGACAGTCTGAGGGAAGAGGCTCTTGGTACTTTTCCAATCCAACCTTCTCAAAGATCATTCCGGGAGTAAAGCCTGCATTGGAGTGAGAAAGAGAGAGGGAGGGAGAGAGAGAAAATGTGTGAATGAGCGCATGGGAGACAGTGAGAGAGTGATACTGCAGCAACCTAACCTCCTGTAGCTCATCTATTAATACCACCAACCAGTGCATGGATTCACATATCCCTTTCCCTACTAAAGATCACACCCCTAACGCCTATTAATTTAATCCATCACATAGAACCTGGAAGAAATGCATGGCAAGATTTCCTTAAGACGCAAGACTAATCTCAATAGCCCCAAAAGAATATTAACCCTGGGTTCCAGAGCAGCGTGTTGCCCAACAGCAAGTACTACAACACCTGTTCTGGGGTAGTAAGTGCAATATAAATGCCATTACAATACAATATATAAGCTACATACTATGACTGCTTCTTGACATCTCTCAATGACAATCAGATATGGGATAAAGTCTATCTCAGTAGATCTCTCACCATTTCTCCCTGCGCGAAAGCTAGAGGGCAGGAATTATTCATGATTTATCTACGTTCAATGGAGCAATAGTTTTGAAAATGAAATTTAGCCCACAAAGTTTATGCCAGATGATATTTTTGTTACCAATATTCTGACATACAATGCTTGAAATCAGCATGCCTTCATTGCTCAGATTAGGCAGAGTTGCACTGTAACTCTCTGCTTGTAGAGGACTTATCTTCCACATAAAAATGCAAGCCCTATAAATACCCATTTGTGCTTGGACAAGGAATGCCGGCAGCTGAGGAGAGCAGATTTAACAGGCTCGGGCGGGATGAAGGCCCCAGTATGTACTTATCTCGTAACAAAAATACATAATTCATAACATCATGTATTTTTCTATGATGGTGCTAATTGGCTTCATGTTAGTAGGAAAGCAATCAGAGAAAGGACGTCAAACAAGAGTGACAATGGAGTCTGAGCAGGATACTTTCATACCCATCACACTTCGCATGTAGCCTGCAATCTTTGTTCACCTCACTCACAATGACAGACAGGAGAATCTCTCTCCACATATGTATTTTTTGCAAAATAAGACCAGGCCCTAGCTCCCTGTGACTGGGGTACTCATTAGGGGAGGGCAGAGAACACCGCTCCGCCAGCAGAGTGTGCGGAGATTTGCCTACTCCGCGCGCCCGAACCCTAGGCCAGGCCGGGGAGAGCCTCCCCGGGCCCCGATGGACCCCCTGTCCGCAGCGCCCGGACCCTCGGCTGGCTTGCGGGACGGGGGGCTCCCGCACCCCAGGGCCCACCGGACGGAGCTCAAGCCCCGGGCCCGGTCCCAGTCCCAGCTTCCGAACCCTAGGCCAGGCCAGGGAGAGCCTCCCTGGGCCCCGATGGACCCCCGTCCCCAGCGCCCGGACCCTCGGCTGGCTTGCAGGATGGGGGGCTGCCGCACCCCAGGGCCCGCCAGATGGAGCTCAAGCCCCGGGCCTGGTCCCAGCTTCCGAACCCTAGCCAGGCCGGGGAGAGGCTCCCCGGGCCCAGATGGACCCCCCGTCCCCAGCGCCCAGACCCTCGGCTGGCTTGCAGGACGGGGAGGCTCCCGCACCCCGGGGCCCGCCGGACGGAGCTCAAGCCCCGGCCCGGTCCCTGCTTCCGAACCCAGCCAGGCCAGGGAGAGCCTCCCCAGGCCCCGATGGACCCAGGTCCCCAGCATCCGGACCCTCGGCTGGCATGCAGGACCGGGGGGCTCCCGCACCCCAGGGCCTGCCGGATGGAGCTCAAGCCCCTGGCCCGGTCCCTGCTTCCGAACCCAGCCAGGCAGGAGAGAGCCTCCCCGGGCCCCGATGGACCCCCGTCCCCAGCACCCGGACCCTCGCTGGCTTGCAGGACGGGGAGGCTCCCGCACCCCGGGGCCCGCCGGATGGAGCTCAAGCCCCGGGCCCGGTCCCAGCTTCCGAACCCTAGCCAGGCCGGGGAGAGCCTCCCCGGGCCCCGATGGACCCCCCTCCCCAGCACCCGGACTCTCGGCTGGCTTGCAGGACGGGGGGCTCCCGCACCACGGGGCCCGCCGGACGGAGATCAAGCCCCGGGCCCAGTCCCAGCTTCCGAACCCTAGCCAGGCCAGGGAGAGCCTCCCCGGGCCCCCCGTCCCCAGCGCCCGGACCCTCGGCTGGCTTGCAGGATGGGGGGCTGCCGCAACCCAGGGCCTGCCAGATGGAGCTCAAGCCCCGGGCCCGGTCCCAGCTTCCAAACCCTAGCCAGGCCGGGGAGAGCCTCCCCGGGCCCCGATGGACCCCCCGTCCCCAGCGCCCTGACCCTCGGCTGGCTTTCAGGACGGGGAGGCTCCCGCACCCCAGGGCATGCCGGACGGAGCTCAAAGCCCGGGCCCGGTCCCTGCTTCCGAACCCAGCCAGGCAGGGGAGAGCCTCCCCGGGCCCCGATGGACCCCGTCCCCAGCACCCGGACCCTCGGCTGGCTTGCAGGACCGGGGGGCTCCCGCACCCCAGGGCCCGCCGGACGGAGCTCAAGGCCCAGGCCCTGCTTCCGAACCCAGCCAGGCAGGGGAGAGCCTACCCGGGCCCAGATGGACCTCGTCCCCAGCACCCGGAACCTCGGCTGGCTTGCAGGACCGGGGGGCTCCCGCACCCCAGGGCCCGCCAGACGGAGCTCAAGCCCCGGTGCCTGCTACCGAACCCAGCCAGGCCGTGGAGAGCCTCCCCGGGCCCCAGTGGACCCCCCTGGGCGGCGCGGGACATCCGCAAGTCGCTGCCATCCCAGAACGGGCCCAGGCGTCCCCTGCTCTGGGCTTCTCCAAGCTCTCCAGGGGCTCCAGCTCCGGCTCGGACCCCCTTTCATGCAGAGCTGGCCTTCGCCGCTCCTTGCCCTGGACCCCCGTCCCCAGCACCGGGACCCTCGCTGGCTTGCAGGACGGGGGGCTCCCGCACCGCGGGGCCCGCCGGATGGAGCTCAAGCCCTGGGCCCAGTCCTAGCTTCCGAATCCTAGCCAGGCCGGGGAGAGCCTCCCCGGGCCCTGATGGACCCCCCTCCCCAGCGCCCGGACCCTCGGCTGGCTTGCAGGACGGGGGGCTCCCGCACCCCGTGGCCCGCCGATCGGAGCTCAAGCCCCGGCCCGGTCCCAGCTTCCAAACCCTAGCCAGGCCAGGGAGAGCCTCCCCGGGCCCCCCGTCTCCAGCGCCCGGACCCTCGGCTGGCTTGCAGGACGGGGGGCTGCCGCAGCCCAGGGCCTGCCGGACAGAGCTCAAGCCCCGGGCCCGGTCCCAGCTTCCAAACCCTAGCCAGGCCGGGGAGAGCATCCCCGGGCCCCGATGGACCCCTGTCCCCAGCGCCCGGACCCTCGGCTGACTTGCAGGAATGGGGGGGCTCCTGCCCCCCAGGGCCCGCCGGACGGAGCTCAAGCCCCGGGCCCGGTGCCTGCTATTGAACCCAGCCAGGCAGGGGAGAGCCTCCCCGGGCCCCAGTGGACCCCCCTGGGCGGCGCGGGACATCCGCAAGTCGCTGCCATCCC
Source organism: Calotriton arnoldi (assembly GCA_963921515.1). Lineage (NCBI taxonomy): Eukaryota > Metazoa > Chordata > Amphibia > Caudata > Salamandridae > Calotriton > Calotriton arnoldi. The sequence continues at coordinate 872,480 of CAWUFW010006571.1, read as the reverse complement.
AGAACGGGCCCAGGCGTCCCCTGCTCAGGGCTTCTCCAAGCTCTCCAGGGGCTCCAGCTCCGGCTCGGCCCCCCTTTCACGCAGAGCTGGCCTTCGCCGCTCCTTGCCCTGGACTCCCGTCCCCAGCACCGGGACCCTCGCTGGCTTGCAGGACGAGGGGCTCCCGCACCCCGGGGCCCGCCGGATGGAGCTCAAGCCCTGGGCCCGGTCCCAGCTTCCGAACCCTAGCCAGGCCGGGGAGAACCTCCCCGGGCCCTGATGGACCCCCCTCCCCAGCGCCCGGACCCTCGGCTGGCTTGCAGGACGGGGTGCTCCCGCACCCCGGGGCCCGCCAGACGGAGCTCAAGCCCCGGCCCGGTCCCAGCTTCCAAACCCTAGCCAGGCCGGGGAGAGCCTCCCTAGGCCCCCCGTCCCCAGCGCCCGGACCCTCGGCTGGCCTGCAGGACGGGGGGCTGCCGCACCCCAGGGCCTGCCGGACAGAGCTCAGTCCCGGGCCCGGTCCCAGCTTCCAAACCCTAGCCAGGCCGGGGAGAGCCTCTCCGGGCCCCGATGGACCCCTGTCCCCAGCGCCCGGACCCTCGGCTGGCTTGCAGGACGGGGGGCTGCCGCACCCCAGGGCCTGCCGGACCGAGCTCAAGCCCCGGGCCCAGCTTCCAAACCCTAGCCAGGCCGGGGAGAGCCTCTCCGGGCCCCGATGGACCCCTGCACCCAGTGCCCGGACCCTCGGCTGGCTTGCAGGAACGGGGGGCTCCTGCACCGCAGGGCCCGCCGGACGGAGCTCAAGCCCCGGGCCCGGTGCCTGCTACCGAACCCAGCCAGGCCGTGGAGAGCCTCCCCGGGCCCCAGTGGACTCCCCTGGGAGGCACGGGACATCCGCAAGTTGCTGCCATCCCAGACCGGGCCCAGGCGTCCCCTGCTCAGGGCTTCTCCAAGCTCTCCAGGGGCTCTAGCTCCGATCTCGGCCCCCCTTGCACGCAGGGCTGGCCTCCGCCGCTCCTTGCCCTGGAGACAGCGGGGAGCTAGGCAGTCCTCCCCGCTCTGCAGCCGCCCTGCCCTGGCTATTGACTGTCACCCCCCCACACCCAGACCCTTGGGCGTCATGGAGCTGACTCGGGAGGGTGTGCCTTCCACCTTCCCGGAGCCCGGGGGCAGGAACCAAGGACGGTTAAGCCCAGGCCAGCTCCTCTCCCCGCCGGCCTGCCCGGGGAGCCCATTTTCCTCGACTATTAAGCCCCCACGTAGTGGGGACTTACAGAACCCTGGGGAAGGACAAACGTTGGAGGTAGCCCAGCCGGCCGGCAATCTGGTCACCCAGCATGCAGGGCCATCTGGTCACCCGGCCCACAGGGCCATTTGGTCACCCAGCCCACAGGGCCATCTGGTCACCCAGCCCACAGGGCCATCTGGTCGCGCAGCCAGGTGACCAGATGGCCTGGGACGACCCAGCACCCAGATGGCCTGGGGCGACCCAGCGCCCAGATGGCCTGGGATGGCCGGACCCAGTCACCCTTGCAGTCCGAAGACGGCGAGGGTGGCCAGGCGCTCTGAGGCCACTGCTCGGGAGGCTCCTTCTCGGGGCTGCTTGCCTCCCCGCTCGACTTGCGCAGGAGCGGTGGGAAAGGGGGGGCCCGGCTGGCCCAGGCCATCTGGTCACCCTGCTGACCCGCAAGGGATGGTGGCCCCCGTCCCCGCTCCCCGGTGGGGCAGGGACGGGAGGGGGAGGCCCCCGTGCCAGAGGGCACGTGGTGGAGGCGGCCTCCCGCAGACCCGCATTACCCCCTCCGCATCCCTCCCGGCGGCAGAGGGACCCACCCCTGGGTGTGGTGGAGGAGGGCGTCCGCGGGCGCTCACAGACAGAGACAAAAGCTTGGCTCAGAGGATGACTTTCAATAGATCGCAACGAGGTAGCTGCTCTGCTACTTACGAAACCCTGACCCAGAATCAGGTCGTCTACGAACGATTTAGCACCGGGTGCCCCATGAACATGCGGTGCACTAAGGGCGATGGAGGCGGCCCCCTTCCGCCCGCGCTCCGGTCCCCAAGCGAGCGGCTCTACGCACCGGCCCCCCGAGAGAGGCCGGCTATCCTAGGCCAACCGAGGCTCCACGGCACTGCGGTATCGTTACGGTTTAGAGGAGATTCTGACTTAGAGGCATTCAGTCATAATCCAACAGATGGTAGCTTCGCCCCATTGGCTCCTCAGCCAAGCACATACACCAAATGTCTGAACCTGCGGTTCCTCTTGTACTGAGCAGGATTACTATTGCAACAACACATCATCAGTAGGGTAAAACTAACCTGTCTCACGACGGTCTAAACCCAGCACATGTTCCCTATTAGTGGGTGAACAATCCAACGCTTGGTGAATTCTGCTTCACAATGATAGGAAGAGCCGACATCGTAGGATCAAAAAGCGACGTCGCAATGAACGCTTGCCCGCCACAAGCCAGTTATCCCTGTGGTAACTTTTCTGACACCTCCTGCTTGAAACCCAAAAAGTCAGAAGGATCGTGAGGCCTCGCTTTCACGGTCTGTATTCATACTGAAAATCGAGATCAAGCGAGCTTTTGCCCTTCTGCTCCGCTGGAGGTTTCTGTCCTCCCTCAGCTCGCCTTAGGACACCTGCGTTATCGTTTGACAGGTGTACCACCCCAGTCAAATTCCCCACCTGCCACTGTCCCCAGAGCGGGTCGCGCCCAGCGGGCAGCAGGAGCTTGGAGCCAGAAGTGAGAGCCCCACGGGGCTCGCCCCCCCCGCCTCACCGGGTAAGTGAAAAAACGATGAGTAGTGGTATTTCACCGGCGGCCCGAGGGCCTCCCACTTATCCTACACCTCTCATGTCTCTTCACAGTGCCAGACTAGAGTCAAGCTCAACAGGACCTTCTTTTCCCGCTGATTCTGCCAAGCTCGTTCCCTTGGCTGTGGTTTCGCTGGATAGTAGGTAGGGACAGTGGGAATCTCGTTCATCCATTCATGCGCGTCACTAATTAGATGACGAGGAATTTAGCTATTTCTGTACCACTACGTGGTGGCTCATTCTGGGTTATTATGCTGCCCATCAGCGTCAAATCGGTTTTGCTTCCAACAATACAACATTCGTTCGCTCCGGAGTACAGCCACACTGAACGCTGTCCTCACTGGAACTGGGATCACGTATAGGCCAGAGATAGTACACCCTGCAGTACTATTCCAACAATTTTAAATTGTCTACGAACAGTCCTGAGAAATTAAAGTATGATTAGCAGGATGTTGTACCTGCTGCTCAGCCAGTGTGAGTGTGGTGTGGAATGTTGGGGTGGATGATGCTGTGGAATGTTGGGTTAGTTAGGTTGGCAGTTGGAGGATGGGCTGAGCAGCAGGAAGGCTGCTCCTGGTGGGGCTCTGCTCAAGATCTTAACCTGAAATAAACTTATCTAAAGATACTATTTGGAGTGGACCTACTTTGATTACAACATTTTGGCGACGATTTTTAAAGAACCTGCGAGTGCCACCTCATTGGAACTGTACCTTTCAAGTTTGAAGTAGGAGTAACTGGAACTGAACCTGAGGCAAGTGAAATTGAACTTGAAGAACCTGGCACATCTGAGCCCCACCAGTGACCCTGCCATCGGTCGCCCACAACCCTCGTGTGCCAGTTTCTGCTGTGTTTTTCTGCTCTTGTTTGAAGTGGAGCTGTGGTGAGGAGTGGAGCTGCAAGCTGTTCCCCAGAGCAGCAACCAGTGTGAGGTGTGTCGTGTCCCAGAGCCTCCGTATGGAAGTGTCACAGCCAAGTTTTGTTTTTTTGAAAGTTACTAGCCACTGTGACCGTTGCGGGGCAGGAGCACCTGCAGTCTCTTTCTGTTGGACCGAGGAGGCCTTCTTGAGTGTCGTAAGGTGAGCGTCTAGTGGGAGTCAAAAGTCAACTGATAAGAGAAGTCCTCGCTTTCCTTGTTTTATTAGACTGAGGAGCCTTTTTATTATTGCCTTGTGGTGGTGCATCGAGGGAGGATGTTTTCCTATCCTAATTAGTGACTAGCCCACAGAGTAACCAGTGAGAAGTCCTCTGGGTCCGTGTCAAAAGGAGCAACAGGTGTGTGGTGTCCCTGGAGTTCGTGTCAGGAGTGACTTTTGGAAGAGGAGTTTTCACCTGTGTATGTTTCCTTCGTGGATCAGTGCAGTGTTTGTTACTTTTGAGGTAATCCTGACTAAAATTTTTGTTCCTGTGCCTCACGTTTTCAAATTGAACTCCCAACTGTCACCTACCTGCAACCGTCTCTTTCTCCGGTCCGTTGGCTCCAGCGCGAGCCCTGTCTCCTTCTCGCGCAGTGGCTTCCATCTTCTACGTCGTCCTGCACTGACGTGCCGGGAGCCACCCGGCTCTCCGTTGTGCAGCGTGCTGCAATTTTGCGATTACGGTGTTTTCCTCACTTTTTATCCTGCAATTACAAGACTTTCTTCTTTGCCTTCTGGGTCGGCATTTGGGATATGTAGGGGAGCCTCTGCACCAGCTGCGTTTTTCCGATGCTCAGTTTTTCCAAGGATTTTGAAACGTCGTGTTTCTGGTTCGGAGTAAAGAATTAATTCAATAATGCCATCTAGTGGCTATTTAGCGCCACTGCTCCTGAACAAGTGAAAAGAAAGGTTCACTCGATAGTGATTTGATGAAGATTGCCCGACCTGCAGAGAAATGACCGTGATGAAGGGCATAACACCAGTTGGCTCCAAGGAAAAAAACAGGGAGAGTAAGAAGTATTCCCCATTCATCAAGGGAGGCCTGAACTGGTTACAATGGAAAAGTTGCTGAGGGCCATCGTGTGGAGAAGCTGGTGAGGTGTTCCTGTTGTCACGACATTCGAGACTTTAGACACTCTCGGTCCTGAAGTCTTTCGTTTTTTTGGAAGACCAGTTGTTAAAAAAAATGAAATGATGTGGGGCTTTTATTCTACAGCAGCAGATGTTCTTATGGCATTGTAGTCTTCTTATTGCTACTGTTTGTCTTTTGTTTTGACTGCTCCATCTCTCATTGCTCACTTATTTTGAGTTGTCTTTCTCTCGTGAAGTCACTATGGTTTATCCTCTTGTGTTCTTGTGAGAGTGCCTTCATCTCCTTGTTGGGGGTGTGTGTGAGTAGGCCCTTCGTTGCAGAGTCTCTTTTGCCTACCACTATCTTTGTGGTTGTGGGTGACATTGGTTTGTTACCTTTTTGGGCAATGTTTGTATTTGACTCCTTGTGGATATTGTGGGAGTGTGTGCATCTTTCACTGTTGGGGGTGTTCGGGGGTGAACGCCCTTTGTTGTGGAGCCTCTCTCTTGCCTACCACTATTTCTAGCGGTTGTGGGTGACTTTGGTTTGTCACCTTTGTGGGCAATGTTTGTATTTGACTCCTTGTGGATATTGTGGGAGTGTGTGCATCTCTCACTGTTGAGGGTGTTTGGGGGAGAGCGCCTTTTGTTGTGGAGCCTCTCTCTACCCTACCACTATTTTTGTGGTTGTGGGTGACATTGGTGTGTTACCTTTGTGGGCAATGTTTCGTAATTGACCCCTTGTCGTTGTTGTGGGAGTGTGTCTACCTCTCACTGTTGGGGGTGTGTATGTGAGAAGGCTCTGGAGCCTCTCTGGCCTACCACTGTTTTGTGGTTGTGGGTGGACATAGGTTTGTCTCCCTTGTGGGCGTTGGTTAGAGTTGACTATGTTTGAGTCACTCGTGTCTGCCACTTTCGTGTGGTTGGTTGGTGAAGTTCTCTTCACCTGTAGCTTTGCGTTTTCGCTGAGCATTTCCTGTGTGCTTGTCCTCCCTTTTCCTTCTCCCTTAAAGCTTGGGCGTTTTTGTCCTGGTTGAGCTTGTGTGTCCTGTGGTGTGTTTTCTTCTGCACCGTTGTGGTTTGTTCCCCTTGTGTTCACGTTCATTTTCGGCCTGGCCAGCTGATATGTTTGTGTCTCAGGTGTTGGTTGGTTGTGCGTGGTGTAGGAGTTTGTAGGTTTGTTTGGTTTTGTGTGGTAAGGTGGGAGTTTTGTGTGGAAAGGAGTGGATGTGTGTATAGGTTGTCTTTCTGCCTTAAGATTGATTTACCTGTCTTGTTTGTTTGTAGGTACGTGGGTGGGCATTGACGTTTTACTGTTGCTTTGCCTTTTGTTGACATTCATGTATATTACCATTTTCTCCTCCGCTTTCTTGCTTTTTGGATGTTAACTTGTAGCCCATAGTACTGTGTTTTCCTTACTTTTCATCCTTTCTGGTTTGCCCTCAACCATTCTCAGGTCTATGCAATGGTACCTTTCCAGATTTTATGTGCATGTTATTATCTCTTTGATTTGCTTTTCACGTGTATCATTGCATTGTGTTTTTGTTTAATCTGAGGAAGGGAGAAGTGTTGTACCTGCTGCTCAGCCAGTGTGAGTGTGGTGTGGAATGTTGGGGTGGATGATGCTGTGGAATGTTGGGTGAGTTAGGTTGGCAGTTGGAGGATGGGCTGAGCAGCAGGAAGGCTGCTCCTGCTGGGGCTCTGCTCAAGATCTTAACCTGAAATAAACTTATCTAAAGATACTATTTGGAGTGGACCTACTTTGATTACAACACAGGACATCAATAATCAATGTGTGGTATGTAGTGATTACGTGTATGTAATTATTTGAGACCTATTCTTCATTCAAGACATTTCAATAAACATGATGTACACATTTGTATCTCAATTGTTATAAGCACACATCTATAAAAATACACAGCTATAAATTGCACATCTAACTAGAAAATGCACATCTATAAAAATTCTATAAAATTCACATCTATAAAATTCACATCTATACTAATTCTTGTGTCAACTATAAACTATTATGTAACTGTTTAACCACATTTAAATATTAAAGAATCAACATTTTAAAACAATATGTTTTATAAGGGTAACGTGTGCTGCAAGAAAGTGTACATCTCAGCATAAGCTTGATATTTAATTGTCCATGAATACTTGGCACATTTTAAGAGTGTCCATTAAAGTAGTCAGGCAAATATTTTTCTTGAAAGGGAATGACATTTGCAGACCTAGATCAGCCAGAGCAACATCATTACATTGAGGCCAAATACCACGACATCCAACAATAAAGCCATGAAATTTTACCATGCTACATTTGGTAAGATCTTTAATTTGCTGTGATAGATCCTGATAGTATTTAACTTTACTCTTAAACGCTAATTCAAGGGAATTCTGTGAGTTTTCATAACGAATTGAAACATCAATCACTACAGCTGTACCATTTTTGGTAAACACTACATCTGGTTTTCGTAGTTCACCTTGATTATTTTTAACATGAGGTTCCCTATATGCCACCAAGCCACACCTTTTTGCTCTATCAATGAGCAATTCCAAAATTTTGTTATGTCTTTTTATCCTTATGTCCTTGGTTTTGGGACATGCACCTGAAATATGTGAAATTGTTTCTTTGCAGTACCTACATGTAGCAAATGTACGATTTCTTCCCCTAGTGATGGTTTCTCTAGTATACAAG